>PVKM010010249.1:0-35250 GCA_004027735.1 Carollia perspicillata
ATTTAATAAGATAAGGAACTTTATATACCAATATAATTTTTCTGAAAGTTGGGATTTAAGGGTATGTATTCTCTAATGTAAACTCAAATATTTGAACCTAATTGTCTTACCTTCTAAATCAGAAATTATTCTATTGTTTTTAAACCAAAAGTTCAGAAAGCCACAGCAACCTTTATACACTCATTTAATCAGCACATTTTAGGGAAACAATATTGAGTTTGTGACCTAACCTTTAAGGCACTGCAATCCACAGGAAACCTAACAACTATCTGAATTCAATGAAACCTGATAAAAGATCTGTCTGAATTTCCTAGGATGGGCTGGAATTTGACATGAAAACAATGTAACTTAATACCAAGCATGATACACCTGTGTTCAAGTCTTCTGAATTATTGTACCTAGAACTGCAACTTTTCAGCTATTTATGTACTTCTGTGTCTCTAAATAACATCTATTATGTAGCAAAAATAGAAATTTGTTCTGGCTTTGCCTATTCAAGAAACAAATCTTGTCTTCCCTATGGTAATGTGATGCAGAATGGGAAAACAAATATGCTGATTGAACTTTTTTTCATGCAATTGTGAATTTGTGTATCTTTCCCTATCAGCATAACCTTTCCCTTTTGTGCTATATTTCTCTGTGCTACGATTATAATTCACATGTTCCCTCATTGGGTAACCAAACATGCGGGTGACCAAATACCAACTATGAATATGTTAACTAAAGAGAACCACAGTTACTCATGCAAAAACATCATTCCAAAGTGTCCAACTCGGGTCTCAGGACAATAAATAACCAAGTAGTATCTGTACAGTTTTGTATTCCTCTTTTTTAATATATGAACATAATTTTTTAAATGCATAAACAGTTTCTCTGCAAGCATGAGAGTTTTAATGTTCTCTTGCAGTGATATGACAAACTAATGCTCAGGTTATCTAAACTCAAGACTGAAAGTTTGGTTAAGGTAGCCAAATTTAAACAAGTCCAAGAGCCTAGGAGCAAAACAATAAAATATATCTTCCTTTTTATTCATTTAAATAAAACCTAGGCTATAGCTGATGGATTTGTTGGAATAAATTTCAAAAAGGTATGCAATTTTTCATTTATCCTGCTTTAATTGTTTCAAATACTTTACAGCCTGGCAGTGTTCTGTATTTTTGGCACAAATCCAGCCTTTTAACCAAAAAAAAATTGAAGGGGATAAAGGTGCAAGGATACATCAACACTAACATGAATATGGAGTCAGAATATTAAAATTCATGAAGTCCTGTCAACTCAACTGATGCAAACTCCATTTGCTTGAAATACATGATGACATTGCAAGCCAGCAAAGATGAAAACAGCTCGCAAATACTTTTTCTGATACTATTTCATTTCTCTGAATATCAAGTAAGCTGCCTTTCTCCAGGTAGAAGCCCCATGCAGATTCACCACTCTGTAAAGTTAGGCCAGAGCTGGTTTTCCAAGCACAAGAGTTTTCCATCTTTCTGTTCCCACTCTTGCTTCCTTCTTAACATACTCGCTGCATAGGGAACAGAAGAATGCTCTGAACCATAAGCTCAGTTTCTCAGACAAGCAATGTTCTCTCTTGTCATTTGACTTGAATTAAAACCAAGCAAGCCCCATGGGTACATTTCTATTCAGACCCAGTAAAACACTGCTTTAAAATATCGACTTGGGGACTATTCTGAAGAGCTCTGACTGGTTGTTGTAACAAGGGAGGCAGCCTTAATGCAATCTGGGAATGAACCTGAAGATACACCAGCCAGCTAGAACTCTGACAAGTCTTTAGATGAAGATCTGATAAAACATGTGTACGATTGTTAGTACTTTAAACTGGAGAGTTTCTGATTTTACAAATTAAATAGAATAAGTCAATTTCTTCTCATTTGTAAATTACACAGGCCAAGGAAATGCTCTGAAATCTTGGGCTCTGTCATATTTTCTCAGAGTCATCCATCATCACGAATCTTTTTAGCAAAGCCCTTGCAAACTGTGATCTACTCTTAAATACACTTTGAAAAGAGTCTTGAAAAATTCCTTGTAATCAAAGACCATCTCGTCTGCGGATTATGTGAAAGGTTTAGTTCTTGGCTGGCACAATTCAAATTTACTTATAATCTCAAAAATAATTATGTACAGATTCAAAAGGGACTTTGCAGGGTCAAAAGTCCAAGGACCTACCTTCAGGCCATCTGGGTGCTAAGGCTTCTCTGAACCTGAAAATTTATCCTATTTAAGAGAGCTCTAAAGAAGAAAATACTGAGCTTTTCAATCCATTCCTCTATATAAATCATCTTGCTTAACAATTTTTCTCCTTTAACATCTACATATTATGGTTTAAACATTCATTCTGTACAATAGAGTGGTGTCCAAGAGAACATTCTATGAAGGTAGTATGTTCTATATCTGGGTGTCATTACCTATATATGGCTATTGGACACTTGAAATGTGACTAATGCAACTGCGAAACTGAATTTAGGATTTTTTAAAGTTTAATTAATTTTAAATTGCATTTAAATAGCTACATATTGTTAGTGGCTGCTTAATGGACAGTATAATTCTAGAGACCATATTGTCCAGCTGAACATCCTGTCTTCTTTTTGTGTTTGTCCAGCAGATATTTACAGAGGGTGCCCCAATATATTCTGGGCCAGGCACAGTCCCAGCTGGAAAGAATGCAATGGTCAGTTAGGGAGAAGTAGATCCTTTCACAGCAAACTTACTCGTGGAGGGAAGACACATAACAAAAAACTAGAAACAACAATAAAGATAATAAAGGAAAAGAGTGGAGCCATGTGATGAATAGTAATTAGACAGTTGTTAGAATTGTTATTTTAGACAGAGTGATCATGTGAGTCTTTTCTGGGGGCATAACATTTGAGCTGAACCTGAATGATGTAAAACATCCATTCCTGCTCAGAGCCTTCCTCCCAGGAAGAAGGGAAGAACAAGAAAAAGGCCCGGAGGCAAGACCTAGCTGAGTGTGCTGGAAAAACAGAAAGGTCCTTGTGATTTGAAGTCCATGAGTATTGGAAAGAGGGAATAAGGTAAGGTCCAAGAAATAACTGAAGTCAGATTGAGCAGGGCTTTGGAGACCATGGGAGTAATTTGCTTTTATTCCAAGTGAATAAAAATGGTTTTAAGACCCAGGAGACTGTTCTGATTTACAACATAAAAACAACTTTGAATGGAGGGAATTAGATTATAGGAGTGTAAGAAGAAAAAAGAGATCAGAACTGATGGCTGCTGTGGTGGTGGAGAGCAACAGCAACAGGGGGAGCAACAGGGACTTGTCTGGGATGTGTTTTGCAGGTAGAAGATGATGGTTGAGGGTAAAATCAAGAGTTCCATCTTGAATGTCTTATCCTTAAGATGTCAGAAGGAGAAGGGGCATAGAAAATAAAATACAAATCTGTAATGTAAACAGAAAATATCCATCAGAAGTCCTCAACAGAGTTAGTATGTGAAGCCATAAGGCAGGATAAGATCACTTAGGGAAAAAGTGTAGATGAAGAAAAGAATTCAAAACAGTGACTGACAGCAAAGGGGAAGAACATATCGGAGACCTCTCTTAAATTTATTTACTTGACAGAGCCTACTCGGAGTTATAAGCATTGTGTGACTTGGACCTAAAATCCATCAAATGTGCAGTTCTAGACATTTCTGCCACATCACGTTACCTACAGTTCAGCAAACACATTATGTTATTTCAGATGCCAGAGCCTTTACACATATCATCCTTTGGCTTAAAATTCAATCTTGTCACCTACACTCTTCCATTACCAATCACCTGGAAATTCCAACTCATCCTTCAAGAATTAATTTAATGGACACTTCCCTGATCCTGTCCTCCTTTGTTCTGTCTTTGTGACTGATTCTGTTGCAGCCATTATCTGTTCTCAAGTCAGTCTTCTTAAAACAATGTCAGCCCCTTCAGGATGGTATTTTGTCATATTCATCTTCGAATCCCTAGCATCTAGCATGGAGTTATGTTTATTCAGGGGCAACAGAGTGATTGCTACTCGAAAAACATGGGCTTCCTCTTCCAAGCCTCACAATAAGAGAACTCTCTTCCAGCCCAGTGTGAGCAATACCACCTATAATTTCTCCTCTGAGTCACCTTAAAGCCACCTTTCCTATAGGTAGATTTACCAAAAGCATAATTAAGTTTTACAATATACTCTTCTCAAAAACGTAAAGCAATCCATTGCTTTCAACCAAAGAAGATTGTCTTCCCATTTTGTATGTATCAGTAGTAGTTTAAGATCCTAGACAAACATTTAGAGTTCCTTAAACAAATGGTTTTCAAATGTTCAGAACAAGACTTTAATGGTAAAAATGCTTATTTGTTAAAAATGCTTATTTCCCAGACCCACCTCCCAAAATCCTTACTCTTTATGTCTAAGGTAGATTTTAGGTATCCACATTTTTACTTAGCATCCCAAAAGATATTAATATAAGTAGACCTTTAAGGACATGTCAAAGAAACTTTAAGGATTTCAAAAAGCCATCCATTTCACAATTGACCCCGAAGCCACTCAATACCTAGTACCACAGACACAGAAGCAGCTATGCTAAATTACAGATTATTCTAAAGGCAGATTATTTAGAAAACAACTTAAGAAAGTTTATAATTACCAGAATTTTATGCTTAATTGTATTTTAGAAAGATTTCATTAAAAACATATTCTCTGTCCACAGCTGTCCCTGTGTTTAACCATACATGCATCTGGAATAGCGGACTGTGGAGAAACAAGAAGGGAGCTCTCTATTCTAGTTTTCCTCCCCTTCTACAGGCACCTCTCTGAAGTCTATAAAATAGATAGCACTTTCCTTCATTTTCATCTCAAGATGTTTCCTTCTAACCATACAGTAACATATTTACAGTATCCAGATACAGTATTTCCTAGATAGTCAAGGAAAGGAGTATATTTAGCTCTATCAAAGAGCCAAATGCACATCGAAAAAATATCTGGTCATAGTAAGTGACAATCATCTGGGGGCACCAGAGGTGAGCAGACATAACAGGGGCCATATCTCAATCCATGGTCAACAAGGCTGGTTCAGCCACCTTGGCCAGCTTGATGGGAAGCACCTTCCTTGAATCTCCATCGGTGTTCTTCCCAAACCTGTATGTTTGCACAAAACAGACACACTTCCCCAACTCAGGACAGCAGTCTTTCTTTAAGGGGACACATTTAGATATCCTCTGTGAAAACCTCTATATGATAATAGCCAATGATGTTTTTAAAAGGGATCTTTTTATACGTAATCATCCTCTCAAAAGTCAAACAGATACTAAAAGTTATCATTGGGTGACTGAGTTTTAGGTGGGCAGCAGTGACCCACGCAGAACTGAGTTGTTGTCAACATTGCAGTTTTAATAAGATAAATTCAGAGCCTCCACCTTTATCAGCAAATGAACCAGCTAATTCACATAACTCTAAAGATGATTTCCATGCATTTCTGAGATTGCAGGAACTCCCCAGGTGTAGTTCAATAACTTCAGCTGCCTTATAACATATGATCAATAGCCCAGGGCTCAGCAGGGCCCCAGGAGAAAATCTTTTTGCCAGAAATGTTTAAATAATTTCGTCAATGTTGAACCCTAACCACTGCCAAAGTATTTACCCTAATTAACTCCTCAAGTATAGTTCCCTCAGGATAAATTCAAAGTATGTTCTACCCAAACTTCTAAAAAGGGGAATCCTCTAATTTCCCCAAATTACTATCCCATTAGTCAGCTGGCTAATCCTTTTAAACTCTATGCTAAGACTTTGTCCAAAAAACTTCACAATTAAGGTGTTAAATCTAATACCTTCTCTAAGAAGTGAATGGATGCTTTAAGCATAACTATTTCTCTACAGAACACTGTCTTGCTTTGGTCCATCTATCTATAAAAACAATTCATGGAACACAAGACTTTTCTGCAATGCCTCAATAGCTCAATACATGCTAACTCTAGAGAAATGGCTTTGATAAAAATGTATAATCTTGATTCTCTTAATAGCTAAAATCAACAGCATTAAATATTTGCAAAATATTGCTATTGGTAAGCAGAATGACAGTTTGGGGAACATTTTGGCTGGGCCATAAGGGAGTGAAAGATTTTCATGGGAAGAGATGTTAGGGTTGAGGGGCATTCCCAGCAGAGCCAAGGTACAAAATTAAGAAATGGGGGCTGGGGGTAGGTACACATGTTTTTGTTGAACTGTAAGGACATAAAGCTGTAAAGGCGGGTTGCAGCCAGATTACAAAAGACCCCGGGTTAAATAAATACTGTGGATTTTATTCTGCAGACAATAGGAAGCCATTAAAGATTAATGAGAATGAGCACTGCTGAATCCCCTCTCCAGCCTCACGCAATTCTGGAGATGCAAAATAATTGCATGTTCAAGACAGAAAAAGTATAAGTTGTTATCATTAATATGGAAATATATAGTATGTAGTATAAATTCACAGGCTTTGAGTATGACTACCACTTTGAATTCTGATTATGTCACATATTAGCTGTATATCTCCGGGAAAGTTATTTAATATCTGAGCATTTCATTTTCCTTGTATATAAAAAGGAGTAATAATAGGACATTATATAGAACAGCATTTTAGGATTCAGTAGCATTTTATGTGCTATTTACTGTAGTTCTTAGAATACCACCTAATACATAGTAATCACTCATAAAATGTCAGTTATTATTACTATTCCTTTGTAAGCACTGCTCTCTATGCTTTATGTGTGTGTGTGTGTGTGTGTGTGTGTGTGTGTAAAATCTAATGTTATCCACACAATAAATCACACAATACATTGACCCAATAATATAATAGTAACTCTTTAATAAATGAATTCATACAATAATCTTCACTTTAAAGCAGAGTAACTGAGACAAAGATGTGAATAGTTTTACAAGTTTGCACACCTATTAGATTAGAGGACCAAGAACTAATGGAGTTTTCCAACTCCAGACTATGAGCTCTCTGTCAACATTTCTGTCTGCTTTGAGCAACTACACTAATTAAATGTGACTGGCATAACACGAGAGGAGTGCATTTCACCATTCTTTTCCTCAATGTGAAGAATTACATGGCACTAATCGAGTGTGTAGTAACATCATTTTAGATGTTTTGTTAGCCACATCAACCCCAAACTCTCAAGAATATGTATATTTGGCTCCAGCACTCTTTGATCTCCAAAGGTTACATTCCAAAAAGTCTGTATCTGATCATCCACCAACTTTATACCTCCCCTTACCTTTCTACTCCAGTTCCTTCTTTCTAGTCAATGGAAGTGGCACAAATAGGGCTGCACTTCAAAAGGATTGTTCTGGCATCATAGGAAGGCTGGGTTGAAGCAGGAAAAGTCTGGGAAAAGGAGTCCAGTTCAGAACCTAGTAGTATTCAGAAAAACTTGTACTTTTCAACATCAATTGCGTTTCTCATTGGGACCATCAGTTTTACCCCGGGTAAATACCGTGTGTGTCCTCTCCTGAGACAGAGATGTAATTCGTCTCAAGCTGGGCCATATAGGGTACCTCAGCCCCTGTGCACAACTGTTGGAACTCAAACATGGAGTCAAACTCTAATCAATCAAAATACTTCCTATACAGCTTGGAGGAAAGATGAAAAAGGATTTTCCTATGGGTTGAAAAAAAACTCTGAAAATAGGAGCTTAGAACTTGGAGCTAACAGCTTTGTCTCTCACCATTTGGAGGCACTAGTCCAAAGTAGGATACGCAAGGGGAAAGTAGAGGGAAATGAGAGGAGAGTCCTATGAGAGTTCCAGTCTCTAAGGGCCTATTGCTGACCTTGTTCCTACTCTCCCAAGACTGACTTCCCACCACTACTTTTAACCTGCAGATGGTTTGAGACACATTCTAATAAATGCCTGCTGTTTCCCTTGTTCCATCTCTTCATGGTAAGGTTTCTGCCACCAACAACCCAGAATCCTAACTCAGGGAGATATGAAGAAGCACATGGACTGAGAAGGAGTTGTTAGGTTTTGCAACCTGTCCACAGGTGGCCTGAAGGAAACTGGAATCAGTAAACTGCTGGCAACAGAACGCAGATGTCAAAAGGTTAATGACCAAAGGAGAGGGAAGAAGTGGAGTTAGCGAAGGTGTGTTAGACTCCTGACAAGTGTAGAAGGAAGGAAATGGACAGTGACTTTAAGGAATAACAGGAGATTATAGTATAAGAGAATGAGCCCCACTTACTGCGTATGGGTAATTCTTACTTTATAAATATAAATGGGTATTTTATTATAAAGTGGCTGTTACATTGCTATTCAAAAGGCTACAGAGCTCTTCTTTAGGATCTCTTCATGGTTTCCCAGTATATGAAAACCAGGTCAACCAACAACATACTTATAAATTTGGGGAAAAAAGCTTTGGCTTTGCTGGCAGTTTTAATGATTTCATTATAGTGGTTTTTGAAAACGTCAATCTTTTTCAGCTACGCCAAGGGAAGCCAACAAAAGATTTCAGTTGATTTGGGGGTTAACTATTTCAAAGTGGGATCCATGGATTCCCGTGGCTGAACTTACAGCTGTGGTAGCCAGTAAAAGGCAGAACTTACTGGTATAGAATTTGTTCTGTATGTCTCAATCTGGAAGTTTTCCTCGAACCTGTTCTTCCTCAAACCTGGCAGCCAGGTTGGAGGGTTGTGGGGTGGGGAGAAGATGTCTGAATGTGGGAAATTGGTCCTCCAAGGATTGACTCGAGTAGAGGCTTCTAGAGTTCAGTCCAGTGAAAGGGGAGGAAAACTGTGGACAGCATGAAAGTTTCCACTACAGCTTGCAAACAGAACAGTATATTTATGTAGACTCATCCTATCCAATTTTATTTTCACAACATCCCTGTGAGGAAGCCAGAGGAGTTGTCCTCATCTCTTTTTAAGACAGTATGTAAAACACAATTGAAAAACAAACTTTTTTAAAAAGAGACACAGTCACACATATTTTACAAAATAAAATACATTTATGAAAAAAAGAGAGAGATAAGGTAAAGAAAGTTCAGAAAGTTTTGAGTAGCATGCTCAGGTGCTCAACAGGAAAGCAGAGAACTCAGCTCAGATCTGCTGACATGGAGTCCAGAGGGCCTGGCTCTCTCTTGCCACTCCTGTAGTTAAGCCCTTCAGCTGCTGTGGTACTGCTACAAAGGCCATATTTTCAGTGAAATGTATAGAAAAATATCTTTTTTTCTGAAATTTTACCAAAACCGTGGGAGTGGATCTCCCTCATTTTGGAGTCCTAGCTGTATAACTCCAGGTGTTCCTGTCCCTACAAAGCATTGTTGATTGTTTATTACAGCTTGAAGAAATAATAAAGCTAACAAAACAGATGATATTTTTATGCACCTACTAAAAAATAAGTTTGTTTTTGTAAACATGATCTTATTTAATCACAACATCCCTGATAATGGGCATTCATTTCTCAGAAAAGTCACTGGGTTGGGGGACAAGGATACAAGTCCATGTTTGGATTAGTCCGTCAAACTACAATGAAAAGTGACATATTTGAAAAAATACTGGTCTGTAAGTCAGAACTCAGCATTTTCTATTAGCGATATTTCTTTACTTGCAATAAATTTCTCTAGATGAAGATGGTGCTGAATTTTTATTCAAAACATTATACATCTCGAAAAGGTAAATGTGAACCTCAGAGGAGAGACCTCGGTTTTGTTGGCCAGATCTATTAACAGTGTCAAAGCTTCCTCTGAAGCCAGTTTCCAAAACCACCTTTGTGAAAAATGAGGTAAATTAAAGCATGCACCCTGCTGATGGAGGCTGGCATTTCCACCTCAAAGGTTCCAATCTTATTTGTATGCTTTAAAATATAATATACTATGATTGTAGTACTCTAGTAAGCAGGAAATAATTGTCAGCTATGCTAGATGGTTTGAAGATGGCCATTGCTTAAAAAGTTGAAGTGCTTTCTTCCCCCAGTGAAGAATGTTTGCCTTTCTTCCAGTAATCATTTCTCATAAAATCAAGTGAAGGGACGTCTTGAAAACATGCTCCTTTGCAGACAGGTGCACCTTTGCCGCAGTCACGAAGCTGAAATAACTACTGTATTCTTTAATGGGATTTTCAGGTGGTGAGAAGATGATCTGAAAGCCCAAACTAATAAATGTCTGTCTCCTGTGTGTGACCTAGAAAGGACTCCCCTTAGGTAAGCAGGGAGAGTCTGTTGCTGCCATGTCACTAAAATTGCTTTGGAGGGATGTCTTGATTATCATTTTCTGTGTGGAGGTGTGAATCGAGCTCAATCTGCCAAGCAGCTTTCAACAATTGTTCTTCGGTACGATCAATAAGAAGTTTGAAATTCTGAAGCAATACCTTCTGCTCCCTGTTAAAATAAGATTAGTGTGCATTTTACCAGGAAAAAGAAGAAAAAAAATTCTCATGAAAGAATGATTTATTCCATATTACTTGAAGGAACAAACACTTGACTTCTCTATCTTATTGCTGCTGTTTTTAACTGTCAGCCTATTGAGTCCTCAGCCCCAGCACTACAAAGACCAGAGGAAAAACACAGAGCAGAAAATTCTTTAAAGAAAAGTACTTTCTAGCACACAGTTCTTTGAAGAAAGATGTCTATATGCGCTGCTATTACAAGAACATGTCATATTTTTTTCAGAAACGGTACCTGGAGGTCTACCAATGTTAACAGCCCAGATTTGCACAACCTGACTTGCTCATCAGTACTTACTTCTCCAAACTGGGGCGCCTCCCAAGAAGCAAGTGCAGGTGATCTCCTTGCTCAGAAATCAACACTGAATTCACAGATACTTGGTTATGTAAAGTTTGTTCTGAATTAACCTAAATAACACAAAGTTTCAGTAAGGATGGATAAGTACTTGACAATAACAAACGCCTTCCCCTAAAATTGGTATTTATTGTACAAGAGGATTATTCCTTAGAACTATTGAATAATTTTCCTTCATAATAAGATATATCAATCTACTTCATATATCCTTCTAATTGCCATAATAGTTTAGGTTTATAAAATGTTTAATAAATAAGAAAATATGTAATAGTACCCCTAGGGCCATGTCTACCTACATTAACCAATTAAATTAGTTCTGTAAATTTGCTAGATTAACCCAATACCAGAAGTTAAACTGATTTAAAAAAATGTATCCATCAAAATCAAATGAGAAGTAAACCAGTCATGAGGCTGTCATATTTTAAAGTAAAATATATTACTTGAGTAATATCTACAGACAAAAATGCACAAATTATAATGTATAGCTCAATGAATTACCACAAGATGATACATCTATCTAAGTATATTCCAAGAAAATAAATGAAATATTAAAATGTCATATAACTGTCAACACCATTTTGAATAGCCCAAGTTAACACTGTTTGGTTTTGAACTTTATATACATGGTATCATGCAGAGAAGGCTCTGGTTTCTTTTGCTAGATATTATATTTTTGAGATTATCTTTGCTTGATTCTCTTTGTTGTTGAGGCAATGCATTCGTTTTCTTGCCAAGTAATGTTATATTGTATGACTATATACAACCTTCATATCCATTTTACTATTGGTGAAATTTCTTGTAGTATTTGACAATTAAAACTGACTTTACTGTGAATATTTTTCTCTCCTTTAGTCTATTAATATAGTAATATACATTGATTGATTTCTAAATGTTGTATCAACATTTCATTACTAAAATAGACACTATTCTACTGTATTTTCCTTTTTTTGTTGTATTTGTTGTGCTTATGTTTTGTTTAGAATTTTTATAGCTCATGAAAGATACTAGAATTTAACTTTCATCTCATAAATATGCTTTTCAGATTTTGAGGGTATACATAACACTCTCACATAAATTAAGTTGGGAAGTAATCTCTCCATTTATCTTTATGATGTCTGTAGGGTCTATAATTATGTCACTTTTAAAAATTATTCATTGCAGTTATTCGTGTCTTCTTTCATTTTTTCACAATCAACATCACTAGGGTGTACCAAATTTATTTTTCTGAAGAACCAACTTTTTATCTTTGTTAATCTTCTCTATGTATTTTTGAAAGTCTGCCACTGTGATTGTACTTTTGTATAGTTCTTTTAATTCTGTCAATTTTGCTTTAGGTTTTCATACTATTTTATTAAGTGCATATAAATTTAGAATGATAATATCATCCTTGGTGAATTAAACATTTTATCATTGTGCAGTGTGCCCATTTCTAGACTTTTTAACTTAAAATCTATTTTATTACAACAACTTTCTCCTGTATCCTTTGCTTTGAAACATTCTGGATCTTACTAATAACAGATATCTTTTGTAAGCAGCTTATAAGTAAAACTTATTTAGCATTTATGTTCAGTCTGGCACTCTAGCTTTCAATTGGAGTTTACAGTTCATTTACATTTAAACAAAATGTCAATAAATTTTGCTTTAAATTTACCACATTGTTCTCATAAACTTGCTTTCAAAGCATATGAACCTAGACTTAATTGGCAATATAAAATATCTCTAATCAGGCTCCAAGTATTTCACTTTAAATTTTGGCTTTGGATTAGGTTTTGACCCATTTATTCCAAGTGAAAAGTAAATAAACACAGGATGTCTGGCACCCATGCTGAACTTGGCAGCTTCCAATTCAAGAGAACACGCCTGTCATGTAGGAAAGGATCTGTTTGAGATATTTTATTTATTTACTTATTTTTGTTTGAGATGTTTTAAAAGTGAATATAGATGTTGCCTATATTAGCAAAATAATTCTCTGCCCATCATTTCCTGATCTCTTCCATGCACCACTCCTTTAACTGTGTCCAGGAAGAAAGCATCATCCCTGAAGAAAGGGAAAACTCTGGAAGTCTATGTTAGCTCTGGGTAAGGCTGTGATAACTCTACAGAGAAGTCAACAAAGTTAGTGTGCATTTTAAAAAATATTTTGACCTCCTTCACTCATTCCTGTCCCCAAACTCCCCCTCCTGCCTCTGGTACCACCAATTTATTTCTTGTATCTATGACTTTGTTTCATTTCCTTGTCTGCTGTTTTTAAATTCCACATTTCTGACTTATATTTTTACTACATATTCTATGTTCTTTCCTTTCTGTCTTGCCTCTTTCAACATTTCTTAGTGGTTTTTATTTTCCCTTCTATTAAATTATTACTATTATTTAAGTGTTTACGCATGAAATTATAACATAAATTCTTGATATACCAACCTTTAATTAAAATTAACAGTCTAAAAGAGGAAACATTTATTTTATCACCCAAATCAGAATACTCTGAGAGTCAAACAAGATGATACCAATCTTTATTTTTAGATAAGAGTCACATGCAAACCAGGACTTATATTCATGCTATATTTTTACTACTTTCCATAGAATTTATGTACCAGAATAATATAAACTTTCTCTGTCCTCATGACTTATGTGTTACATTTGTTGTGTATTTTAATTAAAAATATATTGAAACCCAAAATAAATTTTTGTAGAGTGAATATTTATTTAACCAACATATTTATGTGTTTTTACTGATCTTTATTTCATCCTCCACCTCAAAACTTCCATCTTTGATTATCTATCTATCTATCTATCTATCTATCTATCTATCTATCTATCATCTATCTATCTATTTTTGCCTAGAGAACATTCTTGAGTTTTTTATTTAGTATATTTATGGAAATAATTTCTTTCAATATATTTTTGAAAAATATTTCGCCTCTATTCTCTAAAAGATAATTTTTACTGAATATAGAATTATAGGTTGAAAGTAATTTTTATTCAAAGCTTTCTAGATATCATTCTATTTTCCTCTGATTTTAATTGTTTATCATAAGAAGTCAGCTGTCAATGTTTTAATTATGTAAAATTCTCAATCATCTCTTCAGGTATTTCTTTTGTTCTACAGTCTCTTTCCTCTTTTGGGGGGACTCTAAATACATAAATATTATTATCTTTCACCATTTCCTGCATGTCATTTATGCTTTGTCCTCTATCATCTATATTTTTGTGCTTCTCTACTACATTCTGTATTTTTTACTGAGCTATATTCCTCCTAATCAGTTTGGTCTCTAGTTCTGAATAATTTGCTCTTCACCTTGCACTTAATTTCAGTTATTATAATTTTTATTTCAATAATTTCAGTTATTATTTTTCATATTTTATTTACTTGCTAAAATTATTTACCTTGTATTTAAATTGATGAAATACAGTTATCATAATGATTTCAATATGTATCATATAACTTATTTTTTTTAATCCTCTGAGCATTAGGCAGAATATTTATTTATTAATTTATTAATTTTAAATCCTCACCTGAGGACATTTTTTCATTGCTTTTTTTTTTTAAGAGAGAGAGAAAGGGGGAGAGAGGGAGAGGAACATCAGTGTGAGAGAGAAACATCAATTGGTTCCCTCTCATATGCATCCAACTAAGGACTAAACACACAGCCTAGATATGTGCCCTGACCAGACATCAAACCCATGACTTTTCAATTCAGAGGACAATGCTCCAACCAACTGATCCACACTGGCTAGGGCCTGAGTGTCAGGCAGAATAATGGTTTCCCAAAAATATCTAAATCTCACTTCTGGAACCTGTGATTATGTTAGGTTATATAACAAGGAACAATTAAAGTTGATGATTAGACTACAGTAGCTAATTATCTAGCTTTTTTTAATTAGCTAACATTTTGATGAACAGATTACTATACTTTGAAATAGAGAGACAATAATGACCTCAGGGTGGGTAGATTATGCTGGAGCCAGTATAATCATAAGTATTCTTATAAGTGTAAGAGAGAGGCAAAATAGAGAGAACCAGAGAATTTCATTAAGAAAAGAATTCTGCCTAATATTGCTGGCTATGAAGATAAATAGAAGAGACCAGGCCATCTTCATTATCTGGAAAACAAAAGATTATGAATTCTCCCCCAGAACCTCAATAAGTATCGCAACCCCGGTTCAGACATGTGATCTCCAGAACTGTAAGAATACTAAATGTGTGTTAAGTCACTAAATTTATATTTATTTGTTACAGCAGCCACAGAAAACTAATACCCTAGAAGTCTTTGTCTATTGTATTTCTTTTCTTATCTTTGTTTGAGTATATGATATCATATATGAAAAGTGTGCAAATGTGAAACTCCAAAAGAGATTAATTTTTTTGAGGCAGACAGCTAGGTGAAGAGCAGTCCAATCAAGGATTAAGATGATTGTAAAGTGGACTTCAACTTTCGTGAAGGTTGTTCTGCTTCAGGCTTATTTTTATTCTTATTTAGCAACTAAAATCTTGGCATTTGACAAGGATCTTTATTTTTGGTAGGATCTTGACTTCAATTTTTGTACTTCCTGCCTCTTACAGTGCTCTCTGCTCGGCCTTTGAATTACTCAGCTAAAATTTGAAATCATTAATTTCCTTGAGAAAATCAGCACCAAACGTCAATTCATCTCTCTTGGCTTTCTCGTTCTTATGATCTTGTCTCCATAAATGCTCACTACTGTCATAGCATTCTGTTGGCTTTAAAAATAAACAATATGTTTTACTATTTAAATACTTAAACATCATTTCAGTTTTTCCAATTGTTTCCAGTAGGAGAGTTGCCCCAAACAACGTAATCTTCCATTTTCTGAAGTGGAATTCTAGCACTGCCAATTTTGTACAGAAATATGCTCAACAGTAGTATGTGATGTGTTAATAAATGTTTAATAGCTTTCCAGAAAAAAAAAAGAATCTCTGATTTAGAGTGTTCATTTGTTTATTTCTGTGATGTCAACATACCCCCCTCCAATCAATTTTAAGCTGCCTTCCTGACATTACTGCATTTGGAGTTGGGAAGACACGCAATTGGCTCTCATAAGCCATGTGAGCCTGTTCCAACCCACAACTTTACCTCACTTCTGAAGCATGATAAAAACAGGTGTAACATTTCTATAGGCACCTTTGTGCCAAACATATTATTATTAAACAACTTGTTCTAAACACATTACTCATGGTACACATTTACTTACTGAATACATATTTAGTGAACTCAGACAATGAGCCAGATCCCAAGTGACGAGTTTATTATGGTCAGTGGTGAGCAAATGAGATTAATACCTGCCTTCTTAAGACTTTACACTTAAGTAGATGAACAAATGTTAAATCATCACTCAAGTAAACATTTAATTGCAGATTATGATAAGCTCTGTGAAACAAAAGATAGGATGTTATGAGAAATTATGATGGAGGAGTTAATTTACATAAAGGACCAAGGGAGGACATTTTTTCAAAAGGGACATTGAAACTGAAACCTAAGGAATGAGGAGTCAACCAGGCTGAGTGGAATAAATTTGACCTCCATCATAGAAATACCATATACCAAACTGTCTACTTTCTGAAGTAAAAGAGTGTAGGTAAACTCATTCTCACACATGAAAGTTTCAAATTATTGACAAATTTGTATAACCTAACTTTCCATCTACTTTTCTCTATATATTCATAGCCTGGTACACCTCCTTCTCCAACATGATGTCTTAGACATGTTTTTTAAAGTTTTTAACTTGGTATTCTTTAAAAATCTCTCTATTCTTACCAAAATATACTAGATTTGATTGATTTACCAGAACCCTACATAATAATAGCCTATATGTCTTCTAATACGTATAGAAGACAGTGAAACTACTATCTCTATATTTGGGGATACAATTCCACAATTATATTTACTGCATTCTTACATAACCTACAGCATGGTGATCAGATTACTAATATTGTTCTCCAGGTTTACAAGAACATAAAGCACCTTTCTAACAATGGAAATAAGATATAGTTATACTCTTATTAGTTTTAATGTTAAGCTAGAATTTATTGTACTCTCATTCTTAAAATTGGTAACATATTTCAGACTGCAATTATTTTCTACACACATGAACACATTATTATTACACCCTATTCAAAACTTCTCCTCTCTTTTATTCTTGTTATAGTAGTATGTGTTATACTAGCAGGATTACAAAGGGTTTACTTAACTCAGTGGTTTCAATCAAGGGTAGTGCTTCTCTCCTGAGAATATTTGGTAATATCTGGGGACACTTTGAGTTGTTACCCTTGGAACAGTGTCATTGGCATCTAGTGGGTGGAGGCCAAGGATGCCACTAAACATCCCACAGTGCACAGGACAGCCCTTCATGAAAAAGGATTACATGATCCACATGTAAAAAGTGCTAGGTTTAACAAACCCTGGGTTAACCAGATTGATTTATGGACCAATATTCATACCTGGATTATTTAACTACTGTACTTATTTAAATTTTAAGTAGAAACTATGGCTAAATATTACATTCTGATTAATAGAACTTCACATATTTTCATATGCTGCCATATGGGTCCAGAAGGACTTGCATTTATTTTTTACAACACAAGCCATATAAAGGTTTATTCACATAAATAGTAGGTAATCTCTCATAAATATTCTAGAGGCTTTAAAAGTAAAGCGTGACAATGCAAAGTTATGTACCTTTTCATAATTGCTCATTGAATTATTTTATTTGATATATCCTTTGGGTTTTCTTTTTCCTTCCTTTACATTCAGATATTTTATCGCTTGTGGTAAATTTAATAGTATGTCCAGTTGGACTCGTACCACACTAAAAGTTTCATTAAAATCTTTATTTTGAATTTATTGTTTCCTTGTTGCAAGAGTAGGCTTGAAGACAAAATGCTACACCTGTGGAGATTCTAGGCAACATGTGTGTGCAACCAAATGGCACTATAGGAAGTGGAAATAGAGGTTGGACACAATGGACACAGTGGACACAAGAGGAAGATCTCAGGCTGACCTTAGACACCACAAAGAATCTTGTCCGTTTATGCCGAAGACAATTTGAATTGCCTAAATTTCCCCAGCAAGTTCAACAACATTCACATATTCTATCTCCCATAACTTTCAAACATTTTTGCTTAGCTAATAGAAAAAGCCTGAGATTTGGTCCCAATCTCCAGGGAGAATAGGAAAGTGACAGTTTCCCCAGGCCAGCATTGCTGACCCTCAAAGGAGTCTAGCTCAGTGTTGTAATGACAGCTTTCACTTACTCCCCATCTACATCATGCTTTAATTTAACTTTGCAATGCCGTCTGCCAGCTGCACACCTGATCTGCAAAACAGTAGCCCTGGGAGATCAGTTAAATGAATGAAGATTCTGACACGGAATTCAGTCATGAATTACTAACGCTTCTAAGGCTCAAGATAAGCTTACTGGATCCTTATGTGAGGATGATTAGCAGCAGTGAAATTATTCAGACTACAGTATCTGATTCAAATTTGTTCCTCAACATTTTCTCCTCCATATAATGTAATAGCATTTAATAAAAATAAAAAGGCATATTTTTGCCAACCTGTAAAGAATCTGTGGATGTTTGAAACATTACTCCACTCATTGGCTAGATTCTCGAGGGACAGAGGACCTCTGGGATAAGTTAAACGTGAGTTCCATAGCAGTACGAGCATTCGTTGCACAGCTGTATCTCTGCGTCATCAGCATCCAATATGTGGCAGGTGCTCAGTAACTAATAAAGCACTGCGGCAACACACTCATTTCGATGGACATAGTACTATCTTTTATTTAACATGTACTGTAGCTTCCTCTAGCTCTTAAAATCTCCCAATGTCTAGAACTATTTACTCATTCAATTGATAGCAAATAAATATTAGAGAGTATGTGATGACGGGCTGTCCACTTACAACAAATTTTATCAGCCCGAATATTTCTTTGTTAAAAACAAATAGGATGGCTTCTGTGCTTGTTATCTACTTTAAGCCTAAGCACAGTGGGGAAAAAAACAAAAACAAAAACAAGATCTCTGAACTGTCTTCCACTGTCACTATACCTTTTATGACTGAAGACATATTCTTATTCAGCAAACTGATGAGCTGAATTTTATTGAGAGATTTGTGGTAAAACTCAAGAAGATTTGTGTAATATTCTCTCCCATACTAGGAAAAGATCTTCTCATCCATCATCAATGGTTGATAAGAAGTGCTGTTTCTAACAACATTTCTGATGATGAATGAGCATATCCTTTTCTCATAGTAAAATAAATATTAGAAAACAATCTTCTTGCATCATGGAAGAAATCTTTCAATACAGTTTAATCACAAAGGGTGGAAGTGAGCTTAAGCGGGGGAGGCAGTGCACGGAGAAAGGTGGCCCATTGACAGCAGAGAAAATAAGTCAGTCCCTATTCTGCAGTCTGACTAACACGTTAATATTGTTCATCTTAAATGTATATTTCTGTGTCGTGTACATTAGGAAACAAGAAGGAGACAGTAAACCTTAATTAATTATTTTCATAGGAAAGAATACCTTTGGGAAAGAAAAAAAATTCCCCCAAGAAATATTACAAGCTCATTCTAATTTATGTTTAGTTCCTAGGTATATAAATTGATGTGAAGTCCTTTTAAGAGTATGCAGCAATCTGACTTATTTAAGCTCCAGGGCAATAGGCTAAAAAGGCAACTTTTTTTAAAATTGAGACTTGATCATGATTAGTTCTTTTGTTACATAATTAAGAAAGGATAAATGGCTGGCCATAGGATGCTACTCAGTGACTCTATGAATGTTTTATGTAGTCTGCAAAGATGTCACTTTGCAATAGCTGTAACAATAGTGTTTCACTCAGTATCTTGAGCCCTTAAAGCATTTCCATTAAACAGCTCATTTGAAAAGAAAAAAATCAAATTATTTTAAATCCTACTAGACTAAATTAAGATGATGATTTCATTTCAGTACAAAATCAACTGGAGTTTGGGGGTGAATTAAAACATAGACATAAGATCCTAAATACTTGATATTAATTTTTTAAATCTGTTTTTCATTTAGAAAAGAACTTAAGTTCTAACAGGTATATAAGGTATAAAATATGGTTGTCAGTTCAACAAATGTAGATGGTTAGAGTTAGGTCTTATCACTTCAAATTCATTGAAGTCACAATAATAAATAATTCCAGCAATACCAACTCATTATAGGGGTTTGTATATTTTTTACGTAAAGAGACAGATAATAAATATTTTAAGCTTTGCAGTCCATATGTCACAGCTACCTAACTGTGAAAGGTACCATAAATGATACATAAATGAATGCAGTAACTATGTCCCAATAAAACTTTATTTATAAAAACAGATAGTGGACTAAATTTGCCCTGTAGGTTGTCATTTGCTATCCATGACTTACTCCAAATAAGGGTATTTCCTGTTTATGTAAAGTGAATCTGGAGGGTGGCAGGTTGGGAGTTTCTCAGCAGCTCCGAGAATCTTAGTATCGGGTTTGACCACTGCTCTAGGACTCTGTCACATAATCCTAAAATGGCTGCTACCACTCCAAATATTTGATCCTAAGTGGTTCACGTTTAACTACAGAACGCATAAAAGCTGTCAGAGCATTGAGGGTGAGCCTTCCTCATGTGCAACTCCTCTTTGATAAGGAAGGAAAGAAATCTCCCAGTAGGCTCCTGTATTTTCCTTTCATCCTTTCAGTCGGATTGAATCATATACCTATCCCTAAGTCAACCATTACTTAAAGGGGATAGAGTAGGCAGGATTAACTGAATTTGTTCCTTGGGGCTGGTCTTATTACCACAGAAAAAGGTTCCGATACATGGATGAAGATAGAATGGTTGTTACGTAGGCTATCAGTATAGATCACACAAACAGTATTGAGTTTGTTCTGCTTTGTTCTGTTTTGCCAGTTAGAACATAAGATCTTAGATGGCTTTCAGATTCTATTTTGATTCATGGATGAAAAAAATTAAAAGTACTCCTTTGGGTCTTTTATCTTCTCCATTAAACTTCTGTGCTTGCTCTTGGACTGCATACATTTTAAAAAGATAATTTTATTTTGCTGTTCATTGTCTGTCTGAACATTTTCACAAAACAGTAGAAAATATCTCTAAAGATATTGATAACTGGAGAGGAAAAGTCTGTTTTTTAGAGAGACACTCTTACAAGTTCTCTCCACTTAAACAAGTGCAAATTAGAAAATCTAAGTACAGAGACTCAATTTTGGCCCCAAGAAAAATCACCATAGAAAGTGTGCGTGAGCCCAAGTTGAACTACAGATTGTGTCCCTGCCAGAGTGTCTTATCCCACCTCAGAGGCAGTGACATGAGTAATGCCTATCCAAGATACGGGGCCCAGAGGAGGTAGAGACGGGGCATGGAGGTGACTACGGTACCCAATTAAGCTACTTAGTGCACAATAAAAGAAATGTTTCCCAGTGGGATGCAGGCCACTGGAAGAAATAGTAAGACACAGCTTCACAGTTATCTTGGCCTTAGCAGCAGAGACAAAGCAGAACAGAAGACAAGATCAAGGTCTATGCCACATTGTATGAATTTGAGGGCATGTATGTGGTATACCCCAAGAACCAAAATATCTTGGGGGACCTTTGGAAGGGAGACATCCTGCAATTGAAAAGGATGGTAGAATACTGCTTATTAAAACTAATGAGATGTTCATTATAAGATTATACTCATGGGGTTAGAGAAAGCACAAAATACCAGCGTAAAATGCAGCTTAAAAAAAAGAGATTGTCTCATTAATTCCTGTTTGTCTTCTAATAATCTGCCTGTGCAAGTCCAACATAACTGATAAAAAACATTTTGAAAAACATCAAATTATGAATACCTTTTGAGATAATATATTCAACCTAGATTAGAGAGTGTTCTAACTAGTACTCATACATGGATTAGAAGGGAATTCAAATGTCCTCCTTCTTCAAAATGCTTTGTCCCCGGCCTTGCTAGCACCTGAAATTCTCACATTAATCTATAGACATTGACTGCTGCATTCTTTCAAGTGAGAGGCCTTGTGCCTGGTCATTCTAATCCTATTACACACTCCACTAGGTTAAGGCACCCAAGGCCTGGGTTAACATGCAAAAGCTATCTAGAAGAGATAAAACATTAAGCAATTTCATGCCATTAGAACCTTAACTCATCAGATTACTTTCAATCACTCAGAAAGACCCATGAGGGAGACAAGCATGGGCAAATAACAAATGTATTTCAATGGGATACTACGAGCGTGACACTTCATTTCTGAGGTAGGAAGTTCACAGAATTAACAGAAAATGTGCTTTATTGTCATTACTCTTTAAGCTTTGCCCAGTTTTCATCTATATCTCTCTAGAAATGCTAGTAACTCTTTTTATATTTTCTAATTTGTATGTGAACACATATAATCCCCACACTCAGGTCAAAGCCTATAGTTAGATATTTTGTTTTAAGAAATCTTGAGCAACACAGAAGTTGGAGCTCAATCCAACTTAGTTTGTCCTAGTTTTTTATTCTCATCTGCTGTGCTAGTTTTCCTATTCACAACTACTAGTTAATGAAAGCTTAGAGTTTGATGGTCTTCGAGAGAAATGCTTTAAGTGGCAAAGCCAGGGAGGGTTTGCACATTGTTCCATCTGATTTTAACGTATGAGGGTGTTTTTTTGTTATGTTTTGTTTTAAAGTTAAGATTCATTTCTTAGCTAAAAGGGGAAAAAAAAGGAACCAGAAGCAGAAAGTCTGAAGGCCTTTGCATCCTGCATGTTTGCTGGAGCCGGTAATAGGGGCTTCGTTTAAAAAGGCAAGTGTTCCGTTTGCCACATCGAGCTGGCTGCCATCCTTTACGTTATCTGCCTTAACTAGACCTAGAAACGTGTCAACCTGCAGAATTTTCAGCCCCTGCTATACCTCCTTATACTCACTCATGATAAGAGGAAAATAGAATCCCATGTTGTTTTTAAGCACCACGAGCTTATAAATCAATAGTGCTAAAATCATCATCAGAGGATGAATACAATGGCCTTAACCTATAACTTCAAGTGAAGTAAGACCGATATTATGTCAGTGAAATTATTCGCAAATATTAGTTCTAACCCTCCCACCACAAAAGAAGAAGTGCAAAAAAATAACAGAAAAATATCAGGGAGAAAAATAATTTTGCCACACAGTAAGATTTCATAGATAATAGGAGCTTATTGCCTCAAGTTTGGTAAGGCCATCAGAAACTAAGAGAATTAATTCTTCACAACTCATTGCTCTCTGCTTATAAATTTGTACAATATCCAGAGTGGCTGAAGTTTATTGTAGAATATACATACATGTTAAAGTTTAAAAACAAGATATTTTATGTTTAATGTGTAAACATTTGAAAGGATAAAATTTTACTGCATATCAACAAGAGCAAAATCATTAAGTCATTCGACATTTAAAAAACAATGAGAAATTTTAATCAGTGGCACATACCATAGTAGGGCAGTCAGACTCCATTTCTCAGGGGAGACCATTTGCTCACCATAAAGATAGTCCTGTGTCAACAGACACAGAGCTGGGCAGTGTGAAAACCAGTTGTCAATTAAGTCAATTCAGTGAGGGGCAAACACCAAACCAACTGGCTATCTGGCATCAGTTATTCAAATTAATCTGTTGATTGAATTTCATCACTATTTCTATCTGTTACTTTGTCGTTGTATATCATAGTCAGAATATGACTTCCTCACTTGGCGCCAAATGCCTCTTTCCAATATGAGTATGGGTCCAAAAACCAGCATAAAATCTACAAGAGAAGAAGTACTCTGAGAAGTTTCCAACAGGTTTTCTAAAAGCTAATTAATATTTAGTAAAAAAGTAATGAATTGTACATAGAACTGCTTGTGCAAAAACTGTCATTTATTCATCCATTGGTCATTTGTTTATACAATACATATTAAGCACCTACTATGTTTCAAGCCTGAGGTCTTTCCTTCTTGTAGCTTACAGTCTAATAAAGACACTAATATTAACAAAAATATTCACCCAATCTTGCTCTAACTATTTTTTTGATTCCCCAGAAGAAAAAATTCCTCAAAGGGAAATGTTTTGCTGATGTGGAAGAAGTGAAACAAAAAAATGGCAGAAGCACTAAAAGGCATCAAAATTGACTAGTTCAAAAACTGTTTTGAGCAGTGGAAAAAAACATCTAAATAGGTGTATTGCATCAAATGGAGAGCACTTTGAAGGTGGCTAAAGTTTAAACATGTAAGAATAATACACAATTTTTTATGAATAAATGCCAATTTGGGGGGTCCCTCCTCATACTATTTACCCAATTCTATACTGTTTAAAATAAGATTTCCAGCATTTAGTCAGAAATTAAATATACACAAAATGTCAAAGTAAAAAACCTCGTTAAGGGGACCTGGACTCATAGCTGACACAGTTACTGGAACTACCAAGCAGAAGTATGATCAATACACATAAGAGTTATCATGGTAAGGTGGACAGCAGGAATGATGAGGTAGGCAATTTAAGTAAAAATAAAATCAAAGTCAACTACAAGAAAGAATCAGAAGAAAATGGAAGGAATAAAAAAGTATAACAACAGATGAATGACTTCAATGAGTTCACCAGTACACTAAGTACAATTACAGAAAGAATCAATAAATTTGAATATAAGTAAAAATGCAATTCAGTGGTGAATGGTCATCTGTTTAACAAATGGTACTGGAACAATTGGATATACATATGTAAGAAAATGAACCTTACACCAACATTAAGTCAAAATAGATCACAGACCTAAATTCACATCCTAAAGATATAAAACTTTTAGCAAAAAAAATCATGGAAAAAATATGTCACCTTGGGTTAGGCAAAAATATTTTACAATATGACACCAAGAATATGATAACAAAAAGTAAAAATGGATAAGTTGGACTTCATCAACATTAAAATCTGCTTTTCAAAGAAAAATGGTAATAAAATTTAAAAAGAAACTAGCCCTATACATGAAGGATAAGGAGAGACCCCCCCCAAAAAAGTGGCATGACACTCCAGGTGGGTTGGTGGCAGTTTTAATAAGCAAGGGAACTTTCTTTGGGCAGCGGAAAGACAGGCAGATCTCCGCACCTGACCACCAATATCTCAAAAGTTTATATGGAGGTTTTAACCCTGTTCAGTTATGTATACCATCCAGACTGTCTCAACAACATGTTACTCCATCAAGGCTGCCTCCTTGGGCAGCTTCTAGCTCAAGAAGGCAATCAGACTGCACAATCGAGGACTTGAGAAGGGCAGGGCAGGGCCTCTAATTGCTCTATCAGTTGGAGGGTCAACAAAGCCACAGATTAGAGTGAAATATTTGAAGAACACATATCTGATAATGGTATATAAAAACTAAATCCTAAGAAAACAATCAACCTAATTTTAATAGGAACAATGTGGACAGAGACTTTTAATAAAAAATATGATACCTAAATGGTAAATAAGCACATGAAAAGGTGTTTAATATCAGTAGCCCTCAGGGATATACAAATACAAACTAACACCAAAATAAGATCCCTTTATATAGCTATTAGCATGGCTAAAATGAAAACAAAAACCTGACAATACTAATGTGCTGATGAGCAGACAGAACTAGAACACACGTACTGCCAGTTGGAAAGCAGTATGATACAATGACTTTGGAAAAAGGTGGATAGTTTATTTTTGAATTAAATACCCATTTACCATACAAGTCAACATTTCCATTCTTAGGGTTTATTTTTTAAGAGCAGTTTTAGCTTCAGAACAAAACTGAGAGGAAGGTAGAAATTTTCCATGTACCCCAAAAGTAGAAAAAATGAATATTGGTACATGTAAGAACACAGACATATCTCAAAAGCATTAAGCAAAATGAAAGGGACCAGACTTCAAAACTATATATTGTAAACTTCCAAAAATAATATTTGGGGGTAGTCAATGTTGTTAAAAAAGAAACTTGTATTTGTCAGGGGCTGTGGTATCAGTAGTCAGGAGAAATGGCTACAGTGGAGTGTTTAGGAACTTCAAGGGGTGATGGAAGTGCAATTATTTATAATATTCATCAATGACTATGATACTTTCATGCTGAATCATGTTATACAACTAATCACATTAAGTATTAAGTCTGTTTTTTTTTAAATTTGCATTTATATGCCTACATTAATGAGATTTTCTTTGTTCATGGTGCTTCTGGTCACCCTTGCTTTGAAAATATTCTATATAAACTTATGGTGTGCAGTTATATATCCAACAAAAAAGTTTATAGAACCTATGCCTTTCTCAAAACCCATAGAACTATGCCAAAAATAACAATAAACTTAATGTTAAATTTTTCAGTAAACCTATCTGTGAAGAAGGATTCCAAAATGAATTTCTTCGAAAATGAATAACCACAGCTAATACTTTGGCTTACTTTTTTAAAAATTTCTGTTCGTGTGTGTATGTGTTTTCATCTATATATAATTTTATATTCTTCACTAAACACTATACTGAGAATATTTTCTCATCTTTCAATTATCTTCCAAAAAGTGATATTTCTAAAAAAGTGTGTAGCATCAAATTTTATGTCATGGAAACAAGGGTACAAATTTTTTTGTTAATTATTATTAAATGACATAATTATTATTAAATGAAAAGTTTAAGAACCCAGTTGCTATACAAATTTCAGTGTTTGTGTGTTTGTTATTTGTTTTTATGTACTTAATCACTCAACAAACATGAATCAAGCATCACTGATAATAAACAAAATGAAATTGAATGGGATCCATGCTCTCAAAAATGTGACTGAAAAGTGAGTACACAGCCAATTCAACAACTAATCACAATCCTGATGACATGCTATAATAGAGGTATAAAAAGTGCAATTATTTATAATATTCATCAATGACTATGACACTTTCATGCTGAATCATGTTAAACAACTAATCACATTAAGTATTAAGTCTGGTTTTTTTAAATTTGCATTTATATGCCTACATTAATGAGATTTTCTTTGTTCGTGGTGCTTCTGGTCACCCTTGCTTTGAAAATATTCTGTATAAACTTATGGTGTGCAACTTTAACATTCACTCGTTTTCTTTTCCTGTGTTGCATTTAAGTCACAACTCTTTCTGATGAAAATTCTGGCTCTTCTGTGGGTTTTCCCTTGGTTGGGAGCCAAGATGACCACACACTAGTTAGTGGAACTCAACCACTTGGCGGGGCCTTTCCATTCTCATCAAAGGTCAAGTCTTTTACCCAACAATTTACCTTAACCCTTAATTAGCAATACAGAAATAGTTTTTAATTTTATTATTTACCATGAAATTTAAGTGTTCTCAGAGCAATATGTTTTATCAAAAGGCCAAACAAAAACAACAACACCACACTGAGTTCTTTCATTCTTCAATAGTCTAGATCTCATCCCCAAATAAAGCTGCCCCGGAGAAGCCCTGTGTTTGCCACATTGTTTGGGGTTCCTCAGAATTTTACTGGTATGTCCTTAACTAACTTTTACTATGTCTTCAGCTGCATATAACAACAGATGCTGAAGTATAGATTGTATTTTAAGGAACCTGCTTGTGTGAGCCATCTAGGGTTGCCATAAAAACAAAAAACCCCACAGACTGGCTGGCTTAAACAGCAGAAATCTATTTTCATATCATTCTAAAGGCTTGAATTGCAAAATCAAAATGTCTACAGGTTTGGTTTCTTCTGAGGCTTCTCCGCTTGGCTAGCAGACAGCTGTCTTCTTGTGTTCTCTCACATGGATCTCTCCTGGTCTCCTGTTCTTGTGAGGACACCCATCACATTGGACTAGGGCTCAGTCATCAGACTTTATTTAACCTTAGTTACTTCTCTGAAGGCCCTGTCTCCAAACATAGTCACATTTAAAAGTATTGAGGTTAGGACTTGAATCTATGAATTTTGTGGAGGGGTGGGCATGATTTAGTCTATCACAGCAGCTATTATACTTACTAAAGAGATGCTACTAAAAAATGTTCAGTATTCACAGTGTGCTCATATAGAAAATGTATCACAGACTTCAAACCAAATAATGTATTGTTCCCTCTGAAGAAGGGGCAAATTTTCTTAGAAACAGTGTGATTCATGAAACTGATCATATTTTGCATTTTACTTTGAACAACACAAATTGTAGGTTCGACTTAGGTAAATATATTTTCTTTACTCTACAGTCTCTAATTAAATTTTAACTTTCTCCCAGATGTTGCTCAATCCATTTTAACTTGATTCTTATCACATTTTGTTATTCTGTTGTAGGCAGTATGCCATAGAACACCATGGATGCCCAGACTAAATAAATAGATGTTTGGGATATTTATCAGCAGATCTTAAAATGCCCAACATCTAAATGACCCCAGGTGACTACACCTTCTTTTCCTCAGCAAACCCCCTGCACTTTAAGCAACAGAATCTCTAATGAAAGTACCATTCCTGTGGTCTAGTTGTCTTCTCTACTGTAGTAGATATTTACTGTCTTTCCATCACAAACCCCTGTGAAAGTCTGAAAAGTAAAAAAACATATTCCTTACTAAAAAATAGCACAGTGTGTGTGTGCTGATGAACAGACCTTGGAGCCAGACTTCTGGGTTCACATGCTGGCATGACCTCTTACTGGTTGTGATACTCTAAGCAGGTTACATGAAATATTTGCACATCATTTTGAATCTGTAATACCAGGATAGTGGGAACACTCACAGCCTGGAGTTGTCATGAGATCAAGTGAGTAAACACTCACAAGAGGATTAGAACAGTTGCAAAAAAATAAGAACTTTTCAATCATTGTAAAGTCATATTATCCCAGAAAATTACATTCCAAAATTTGCATATCATTTCAGAATCTTCACAGACTCCCTGAAGCTCCCACCACTACCTGACATGCAGGCCTGGGGCACATGAACCCAGGTTCACAAACCTACTCTATGTATAAGATCTGTCCAGAGGGTATCCAGCCATATAACGAAAAATAGAGACATTTATTGAAGAAGATACAAGATACAAGAAACATTGTATTTAGGACAATGACGCCTCGGTCCCCTTCAAAGTAGCCACGTTGAGACTTCACGCAGTTCTCCCAGTCACCATCAGCTGTCCCATTGTATTTTCCTGAATCTCACTGATGGTCTAAAATCTCTTCCCTTTCGAAGGTGATTTTGTTTTGGGAAAAGCCAGAAGTCACAGAATGCCAAATATGGGTTGTAGGGAAGCTGAGTCACCTATATGATTTGGTGTTTCACCAAAGTACTGCTCAAGACATGATGCATGACAGGCACACGGTCATGATGAAGCTGCCAATGCCAGCTGCCCGTAGCTACAGCCTTCTGAATCATTGGAATAGTTTCTACAGAGGAATGTCCAAGCTTAATGCAAAATTTGATGCAGATTCATTGCTTTACTAGCTGAGTGTTTTTGACCGTTACTGCCACACAGTACACACACTCACTCAGTGGCATCCACCGCTCCCACTGACTAGTACAATAAAGTTGTCATTGTTCACACACATGTATTCTAGTATGTTGTGCAAACTGTTCTCCTTCTATTAACAATGGCTGGACTTTTTCTAGACCAGTCTCATATTTATCATGAACAATAAATATTGTTGAATTAACTCATAAACACAAAGTGTTTCTATGTTTGTTTGCTGATTGTTGAACATCCACAGAATATTTAGCAGAGAAGTGTCAAAGTATGATGTTATTGTTTTGTGCTTTATTTCACTTTTTTTAGAAAAAGTTAAGTCAACGGAATAAACAGTGCAAATAGCATTGGATTGTAGAGTACCATTCGGCCATGTTTTTCTCTGGGACATAACATCAATAATACAGCCTTTTTTCATGTTGTCCTTTCAGAAACTTTAGCAAGTATCTTCTTTGTGCAAGACAGTCAGGTAGAGAAAGTGATAAAAAGTGTTGAATCTTTTTGAGCTAAGACACAGTGTGAATTGTGGCCAGATCAATGAAACCACAGAAATCAGTATTGATTATGAAGACAATCAAAAGGATGAACCAACTGTCCTTTGTGCTGGCTCCCCTAACATGTACAGACAATCTCGGACATCACATTTCCAATTATAATTTATGGTATCACAAACTCTCCTTCCCTTTGTTACTTTCTTCACTCAAAGATCATTAAAGATAACATTTGAATATGTTTTCATGCACGTCAATACACAAAATAAGTGGAAATAAAAGAAATATTAAACTAAATTCAACCTGTTCTTGTTAACACAGAATTGTTTTTAATATATTTTTTCACAATACTTCCTTATGACCAAATCATCTACAAAGCCTTAACAATTTTAGACTGAATAAAAAATGAATTAGGTGTACTTGATATGAACAGTAAGGAGGGAAAAGTCCTTTAGAGAGAAGCTTATATTTTCTTACATAAAAGCTCTGCATTCCCCATTATCATGATTGAAAAAAAAAACAACTCCCATTTTCAAATAATTTTGCATTAGCTTTGGTTTAGCAGTGATGTTATTTTCTTTGAAGCAGCTTGCCCCCAGCTTTTTAAGACTTCATGTGTAAATTAAAGAGAATGAAAAATAGCATGCAGCATTTTAGAGACCTCGGCACTCCATCATTATTGCTACCGACGTCCACATTAAATTTAATTCATTGATGTTCCTGGTCTAAACTATTATTTCTCCTGAGAATAAAGCATACGGAATGCTTATTTTCCAAACCCCATTTACTAATACCTGATCAGTAAAATAAATCTTAAGTTTAGTTAGGTAAGAAGGGTTTATGGGAACTGCAATGACCATGGAAGAATTTCCCACATGGGCACAGCCTTAGTCATTCCTGTCTCAATTTGTTTTAATAAATATATCATACCTAGAATAATTTCATAAAAGGTTAAAATGTATTTATAATAAAATAAACACAGCAATGAGATTAAGTAAGTATTCCAAGGGTTAATGTTAGTATTTCATTAAACTTTGTAGACAGCTTATAGTTTCCTTTATTATTTGGGGGTGGGGGGAAATGGTAGTGAGTTGAGAGGAAATAATTTATACTCATATTTTCACTGTAATAAATTCTAGAAGAAATTCAACTGAAATGAATCTTAATCATGGCTTTGATACCTACATTCTTTATATTTAATAACCAAGGTGCCTATATAAACACACTGGCATGCTAAAATTATTCCTTCTGAAAAAATATTTATACATATGCTGCTAAGAGAGCCATTAGCAGAAAGAGAAACAAAGGAATAAAGGGGGCATTTTAAAAGCTAATTGTGAATAGGATAAAGATGAAGGCATATATGGAGAGAAGGTAGCTTCATTTCAGCACTTGGCACTAGGAAGATATGAGAATATCAAGACACAGAGTAGATCCACAATTTTAAAAAACTGGAAGCTTGACCAAATCAGAGGTGAGTGGGAACAACCCAAGTGAACATCAACAGATGAATGATTAAACATAATGTGATACATACATACAATGAAATATTATTCAGACATAAAAATAAAAAAGTTCCAATATATGCTAATATCAGTGAATCTTACAGAGATAATGCTAATTAAAATAAACCAGATAGAAAAGGACAGATTTCTATGATTCTACTTATCTGAAATGCCTAGAATAGGCAAATACAGAGACACCAATAGATTATGAAATCTTAGGAGCTTGAGTGAAGGGAAAATGGGGAGCAAATGAGAACAGGGTTTCTGTGTGGATTAATGAAACTTTGGGTAGACAGTAGTGATAATACAACATTGTGAATAAAATTAATTCCATAGAATTTTTCACTTAAAAATGTCTGAAAAGTTGTGCTGGCTGGATGGCACAGTTGGCAGAAGTGGTGTTGCGTACACCACCACACACCAAAGGTCGTCAGGGTACTGTCCAGGTTACAGATTCCATAGCCAGTCAAGGTGAGTACGGAAGGCACCTGAGTGATGTTTCTGCCTCATGTTGATGTCTGGCTCTGGCTCTGTCTGTCTCTCTCCCTCCCATTTTCTCTTCCTCTAAAATCAATAAGTACCTCTTCAGGTGAAGATTTTTAAAAGTCTTTGAAAAGGTAAATTTTATATCTATTTTACCAAAATTTTAGAAAATTGACATGCTATAATTTTTTAACTTCAATTCAAAAACACCAGGAGATAATGTATACTAAGACCTCAGCATGGAGCAAATGCACATACAGACCTAGCACACGGTATATATTCAATAAACACTAATTGTTTTCAAAAGGAAATAAGGGGAATCTTCATCTTTAAAAGGATGGAGTCCACAGGACTGAAAGGTAAGTGTCACACCATTGTATATAACTATTTATGAGTTAAAGAGATCAATGTAACCAAACCACTGTACAGAAAGGAGAGGCAGAAGTGCAAATTTCCACCCCCTGTGCTTATTATGTTCAATTTATACTAGACAACATTGGAAATAGGAACCTCTATAAAATCATATGGACAAATTTGGTTTATCTATATTGTTTGTAGCTATGACTTTTAAAAACAGCAAAATCACAAAGGGAAAATCCACACTTTAAGAAAAAATATATTATGATAGCCATCCTTTTGTAATGGTAATTGCATCTGATGTTGGAATATAGCTGCTTTTCTCTTTCCAAAATTATGTTAAACAGACAAATAAAAAACCCTAACAGGTCGCACCAGAGCCACTAAATATACTGTAAAGAAATACCATACAAGATTTTTTATAAACCTATTGGGACAAAGGACAAAAAAATTAAATGCTGCAGATAAAAGTTAGAGACACAACATAGATTCAGGGTATATGTAGACCAGATTTCCTTCTCCCAAAAGCTCAGAACTGAGAGAATAAATCTTAGTCTTTAATGCTCTAATATCAATAGAATATTCAAGCTTTGTAATGATTATTAAACATATTACATTAAAAATAAATAATAATATCCTTAAACTTTCTATTTGTAATGAACTTTCCTTTTATACCTATAAATTTTATTACATTCAGAGGCCACTTTTTAAAAAACATTTGTTTGTTTGTTTGTTTGTTTGTTTTAAAGAGGTGGGAAATAAGGAGAAAGAAAGGGAAACATCGATGTGTGAGAGAATCATCAATCAGTTGCTTCTTGCATGCCCCCAACTGGATACCAGGCCCACAACCCAGGCATGTGCCCTGACCAGGAATCAAACCAGTGATATTAGGCTTTGCATGAAGATGCTTCCTGCTAAGCCACACCAGCCAAGGCAGGCAGCCCAATTTTTAACATAAAAAAAAGTTTTAAATTTAATTTTCAATTACTCTAAAAACATCATTTGACTAATAGAAATCTGTTTCACATTCAGATTTTTTGGAGGATGCCATTTTTAATATATTTTATCAAAACTTTTCAGGTATCAAATACAATATAACTCTATGGCTCTGATTTATCAACATCAAATTCACACCATTCATCAGAATCCATAAGTTGATATATCTTTTAATGACAATTGTTTGTTAGGCATGTACTGAATGTCAGGCACTGGGGTAGGTGCCAGAGATACAAAGATGACATGCATGGCCCATGGTCAACCTACATCACAAGGAAGCTCACAGAATCATGAAGAGGATTTTTACCTTTCCCTTCCTCAGAAAAACTTTCATAACCTACCTGAAGTCACATCAAGTCTGCATTGTGTCTGGTCCTGTCCAGTCACCCCAGTCTAATATCAATTGTGATACCATATCTTAGTCCTTAATACCTAATGATACTTCCCCGTTACGGCATTTGTCATCCTGACTATATTACAGAATGTGGCCTGATTTCAGGTTTTAGATGTTGCTCTTTCTGTCTCTGAAACATCCTCATCCTGCTACCATCAGTAAACTTTGCTGGATGACCTTGATATCCAATGCTTGCCCACACTTCCCCCTAAGAACCTGTCACTTGTGTTTTAAGATACCAGTGTACATCAAACTGACCTCAAATGAATGAATGAACATTCATTTCTTGCACCATACTTCTTGTTTGTGACATCCTATATCAGTCAGCCTTTTTCATGGGTGCTTGGGTGGGGGGAAAATGTTTTCAATAGAGTAATTTCTTCCATAGAAGAAAAATCTGTACTGAGTAAAAAATTCACTCCAGGTCTGAACAAAAAGCTTTATGAAACCCACTTTTTATTCTTCTCCTGAATTTATTTTATAAATATCCTAAATAATGGCTCATGCTTATTTTTCAGAACACTGTTTTTAACCTTTTCAAACCCAACATTTTATAGACATGATAAACAAAACCTAAAGAGGTAAAATGACTTTTCCAAGGTTAATGTCAGTGGCGAGAATTTTTTTATTACTTGTAAGACTGATGTTGCATGATTAAATATCAGACCTAGAAGAAAGACCTAGTTAAGGTATTTGCCAAAGTTTCAGAGTTTTATTACTTGGTGGGCAGAACTTTGACCTTTGACACAGAAATATTTTAAAAATTGCCCTCAATGTATCTAACTGATTATATTATAACTAATTATAGATCTTAGAGCTATCTGATTTTTAAGGCTATGCGAAGATAATACACATAACACAAACATTTGCTATATTAGAAAGAAGAGAACAAAAGATGCTTATACAGAAAACAGTGGTCCAAATATGTGTGTTTGTCTTCAAAAATTTATATGCAACCATAAATGACCCCGAATAGCTGCTGCACTTTTGAAAAAGAAGAGCAAAGTAGGAGGGATAACAATACCTGATATCAAAATTTATTTCAAGGCCACTGTAATCAAAATAGCCTGGTACTGGCATAAGAACAGACACATGGACCAGTGGAACAGACTAGAGAACCCAGAAATAAACCCAAGTATCTATGGTCAATTAATATTCAACAAACGGGGCAGCAACATAAAGTGGAATAAAGATAGCCTCTTCAACAAATGGTGTTGGGATAACTGGACAGCTACGTGCAAACAAATGAAAATCGAGCACCAACTTACAACATACACAAAAATAAATTCAAGGTGGATAAAAGACTTAAATATAAGCCAGAACACCATTAAAGTCATAGAGGAGAACATAGGCAGGAAAATCTCAGATATTTCATGCAGCAACATTTTTATTGATTTGTCCCCTAGAGCAAGGGAAATAAAGGAAAAAGTAAACAAATGGGATCTCATCAAAATAAAAAGCTTCTGCACGGCCAAAGAAAACAGCATTAAAATAAAAAGAGAACCAACCGCATGGAAAAACATATTTGCCAATGATACCCAGACAAAGGTTTAATCTCCAAAATGTATAAAGAACTTGCACAAATCCACTCTAAGACAAGCAATCCAATTAAAAGATGGTCAAAGGACTTGAATAGTTTGAATAGACGCTTCTCCAAAGAGGACATACAGAGGATCCAGAAACACATGAAAAGATGCTCAATATCACTAGCTACCAGACAGATGCAAATTAAAACTACAATGAGATACCACTTCACACCAGTGAGAATGGCCATCATGAACAAAGCAACAAACAACAAGTGCTGGAGAGGATGTGGAGAAAAGGAGACCCTAGTACACTGTTGG
>PVKM010010250.1:0-35259 GCA_004027735.1 Carollia perspicillata
CTTCCTCTACCCTAGGCCTCTAAAAGCAGATAGCAGGGAAGAGGATCTGTGTGCCTTCCTCCACTCACACCTTTGCTCCTGGCAGGGAATGGGTTGACCTGAGGCTATTGACCTGAAGCTCCCCCTTTAACCATGGCTTCACCTCCCTGAGGGTCGTGCAAGGAACTGAGGAAACACTTTGCCTGACCCAGGACCTTCTGACAGCAGTGGTGGAATTCTGTGAAATACTCACAGTTCTGGAGTGGGTCCTCTGAGTCCTCATTCGGAGTCCTCACCTTAACTCCTAAAATGGGATAGGCCTCTTATTTTCTGTTGACTTGAGTCCTTCCGCCCTTAGACTTAGCTCTCACTTCCAGGAGACCTCTGAGTAAGAAGTAGAGAGCTATCAAAGATGATATCAGGGGCCAGACAGGCTGTATATGGCCCCCTATATATGGTGTTATTAAAGCCTTTGTCCTCATACAGACGTCAATCCCTTGGCTACAGTTGGGGCCTAGGAACTTTTGCTGATCTGAGGCCTCCTCACCTCAAACCAAGGTCCTTACATCCCTGAGAAAGAATGAGGAAGTACTACTGGAATCAGTCATCCTTCCCTGGGATCTTCCAGGGCTGACAGCAGGGGCAGGAGTGATATGGCTCTATAGAATTTTATCTACTTCAGAGATTTTTAAAGTTTCTACAGAAATCAACTCTGTTGCTTTGTTAGGATGCAGACCATCTCGCTTGATTCCTTTTTCTTTTTCTTCCCATATATTGTATATGAGACATTTTCATGTATATCTAGATTGATTTCTGGACCCACTAATATTTTTCATTAATTAATTCATCAAATCCTATGCCAGAATTACACTGCTTAATTTCTGTATTATGTTTGCTATCACTTAAGACAACTTTGCCCTCATTTTCTTTTCTTTAGTACTGTCTTAGTTATGTAGCTGTTATATAGTGGTATATATACATCTTGATCATCTTAAAGATGAATTATTACAAATTCTCATACCCCATTCAAGTTTTATTAGCATATGATATCTAAATGTTCAGATTTTTCATGGCCTTCCACAAAGTTTTTTACATTTTCTTTTGTTTAGCAATGGGATCTTTTTCACAAGTTCATTCTTAGACATCTTATAATTTATCGTTGTTTTATAAATTTATTTTTATTGTATTTTCCCATTATCATTTATCCCCTTTATACCCTCTTCTACCTCTACTCACCCCCCTTCCCCCCACAATCACCACTCTGTTGTCCATGTCCATGGGTCCTTTTTCTTTTTTGCTCAGTCCCTCCACCCACTAATGCCTCCCACCTCCAGAGCTGTCAGCCTGTTCTCTATGAGTCTGTCTCTATTTTCCTTGTTAGTTCAGTTTGTTTATTAGATTCCACATATGAATGAAATCATATGGTATTTGTATTTCTCTAACTGGCTTATTTCACTTAGCATAATGTTCTCCAGGTCCATCCATGCTGTCAGAAAAAGTGAAAGTTTCTTCTTTTTATGGCCAAGTAGTATTCCATTGTGTTACTGTCCCATAGTTGTCTCCCATCCAAGTACTAACCAGGCCCAACCCTGCTTAGCTTCAAGATCAGATGAGATTGGGTGCATTCAGGGTGGTACGGCCGAGGGTGTAAATGTCCCATAGTTGTTTTACCCTCTCATCTACTGATAGACACTTGGGCTGCTTCCAAATTTTGGCAATTGTAAATAATGCTGCAATGAACATAGAGGTACTTATGTTCTTTTGAATTAATGTTTTGGGTTTCTTCAGATAAATTCCTAGAAGTGGAATCGCTGGGTCACAAGGCAGTTCCTTTAAATGTACTCTTTTCACTATTATCTATCTTGTGATTGATTACATGTAGAAAACTATAGAATTTTTATTATATATTTATTTTATATAATTCCAACTCAATAAACTTTTTTTCTATTGATATTTTTCTGTTGATTTACCAAATTTTACCTCTCTTGGTAAACAAATGTCTGGAACATCATGATAAAATTTGGCTCCTTTTATATTTTTGGCAATTTTTTGAATGTACATATTTAACAGATACAACATGATAACTTGATATATATGTATATATGTATATATATGTGTATATGTATGTATATATATATATATATATATATAGTGAAATGATTACTACAGTCAAGCTAATTAACATATATTATGTCCTCTCGGGATTATCATTCTCTGTGTGTATGATGAGAGTACCTGAAATGTTTTCTCTTAGCAAATTTCCACTATTCAATGGACACAGTATTTCAACTATGGTCATCATGCTATAATTCAATCTCTTTATTCATATTTGGTTTTGGTTTTGTTCCTTTTAAATTGAATTGAGTAGGAATCTCAAGTGCAATCTTGACCAAAGTAGTGATAGCAGGCATCCAGGTTACCTCACCTTAGTTAGAATTATTCTAGTGTTTCACCATCTTATATACTATTGCTTCTTATATACTCATCATGTTAAGGATATATTCTTCTATTCCTAGTTTACCAAGAGATTTATTTAGATTGAATGTTCAATTTTTTAAATGTCTTTTTTTTTTACTTATCTAAATGGTATCTTTCCCCAAAGGTGATTCAACAAGGTAACAAGACTCAAACCATGTAGGAAGTGACAAACTGATATTTCTGTACACTTGATCAAATAGCAACAACAGTTTCATTCAAAGATGTATGCAAAACTGCTCCAGTCCAGGGAGTGTATTTGCTTATATTTCATGGTAATAATATTAGAGTCTTTCTCCCCTTCCCAGACACACTCCAAGGAGATAATGTTAATGTATGTCTCTGGGTTATTATTTATTTCCTACTTAGGATAACAATGATAATGTCTTAGTCCAGGGCATTATTTGGATTAATATACTAGCAGTTTTCTTACATGATTGGGGTGTGTGGTTACTAAGCTCACTATTCCTTTGCTGTGACACAGAAACCAGGTGGAACTTGAGAAATAAGAACAACCAATGTGAGTATGAACCTCATGCTCAGGCTGCCTTCTGTGTAATGAGTAATAAATTGTCTAAATACATTTGGGCTCATTGTCTGCCCACAGCAGCCAAATATATGAAAGGGTGGTAAGGCAGACTGGCCATTGTAGGAGTTGTCACTGTTGCTTAGGAATTGTTTGACCACTGGCCCCAAACATTTAAAAAGTTTAGAATTTTTGAGTGTATAACAATTTGTAGAAACTGTCACTAATGACTCATTTAAGAAAGGTAAGAAAAGAGAATTATGTGAAAGTCAGAGACAAGTAGTTCCTGCCTTTTGGAAAATAAGGTAAATTATTGAGTCATGATGAATATATTTAGTAATCAAAGCAATCTTTGAAACTGCTGTAAATTGGAGTAAGGAATAAAACTACTTCAACAGCAACTGCGTACAAGGTGCAAAAGTGGTGAATATGATTAGGGTGTAAGGGCCATAAGAGAGGGTTCAGTCCAGGATATACTTCTGGTTAACATATTATCCAGATTTCTAGGCAAGAAACTTCCAATATATATTTCCATCTGTAATGCCTCACTCTAAGTGCAGTTCAGTTTCCAAGTGGAAGAAAATTTCCAAATATCGGATAATAGCCTTCCAGGGGACAGTTGCACCCACTCTCACCCCCAAAGAATTTGTTCATATTCACACCATTTTTCCATTCTCAGATAACAGCTGACATCAGCAAGGGGATTTCATTTCTGCCCTCTCTCAGTTCATAGTATTTATACACTGGGTTTTGATCCATGACACACATTGCCCACTCCAAAAAATTGGATCTCCAAGTCAGTACTAGCAGTGGGATGTGGACACAAGAATTGAGAAAGAGTAAGGCATGTGATCAAAGGTCAACAAGTGTCCTGAGACTACTCACATCATGTAGGCATCATCTGACACATTTACAAGCTAAGGATAGGCTAGTGTCCTGTACCCACTCAGGGATGCTGAGGTAGTTTTCCTACTACTCTCTCACAAGGATAGGACTTCTCCACTTCCACTTATGGCCTCAGATATCATAGACAGAAAATAAGATACTTTATCCAGTATCTATGTATTGAGGTTCTAATGTCTTGAAGTCAGCTGCAGGCCTGTTCTAATAAGAGGGGCAAAGAACACAGGAAAGACCCAGGTAGTCCAAAGCCAACCTCAAGGAAGTCTCTGACTTCCAACAGCCCTACACAGGTAATTCTGAACCTTCAATGCTCCAACATGCTGAAATGGAGTGAGCCACTGATGTGAAAAATGACAGGACACATGTTCCCATGTGGATGAAGAACAGGTGAAGTTATAAAAGCAGTTCTGCAAGCAGAGTATCAGGAGAGAAGAATATATGTTTGGAAATAGGAGTGTCTATTATAGACTTCACAACCCAAGCCTTTTCCAATGAATAAACTAGAAAAAATCTGTGGAAAGTGGAAGAGCCACAGAGGCTTATGTGAGCCCTGTGAGTGCAGCTCTTAAGGTTGGGGGCTTTATAGGAAACCATGGGATTTACAGAGCAGTGTGTTCTAGAAAGGCCAAAGATTCAAAGTGCCTTGCATGGAGCCAGAAACTTCCCTTCAGTAGAAATAATATGTGTAGGGTTTAGGTGGCCTTTTCTCTTTTGTTTTTTGTTTCTGCTGCCTTATTTTAAAGAAATGCACTTGTAGAAATTCCAGCTAAGATGGAGGCATAGATAGAAACCCTTTGCTTCCTCACACAACCAAAAGGAGGATAACTACCCATCTAAAATCAATAAACATCCAGAAGTACTAGAAAATCAAACTGCATGGAATTCTGACAACCAAGGAATTAAGAAAAAGTCAACCAGAACAACCAGACCAGTAGGCGAGGCAGAGGACCACATGGGTGGGGCCAGCTGAGAAAAACTTTGGTGAGGCAGCAGACCATGCAAGCAGGGCTGGCGAAGGTGGGGCTGGATGAAGACAAAACTGAGACTCAGAGTTGACTGGGGACTACAGCAGTTTGCGAGGTGAGAGAAACTCCCAGGCTCACATGAGAGTTCATTGAAAAGTGCACTAGAGAGGAGCAGGGGAGCTGCATTTTTCCCTCTCTGGCCCCTCCCCTACAGGCAGCACTGCAGCACAGCAAGGAGGGTTTCCCTGCCCTGGTGAATACCTAAGGCCCTGCTCCCTTACAAACTAACAGCTGTGCCAAGACAGAGAAATAGGGCCCAAATGAAAGAACAGAGCAAAACTTCAGAAAGAGAGCTAAGCAATGAGGAGATAGCCAACCTATCTGGTGGAGAATTTAAAGCCCTGGTGATCAAAATGCCCACAGAACTAATTGAGCTTGGTTGAAAAATGAAAAAACAAATGAAAGATACCCAAAATGAAATAAAGCAAAATATTCAGGGAACCAACAATGACTGGAAGGAAACCAGGACTCAAAGCAATGATTTGGAACAAAAGGAGGAAATGAACATCCTACCAGAACAGAATGAAGGAACAAGAATTTAAAAAAGGGAAGATAGACTTACAAACCTCTGGGGAAGCCTAAATGTTCCAATATCCAAATTACAGGGGTGCCAGAAGTAGAAGAAAAAGAGCAAGAAATTGAAAATTTATTTGAACAAATAATAAAGGAAAATTTCCTCAATCTGGTGAAGGAAATAGACTTGTAGGAAGTCCAGGGAGCCCAGAGAGTCCCAAAGAAGTTGGACCCAAGGAGGAACACACCAAGGCACATCATAATGACATTACCCAAGATTAAAGATAAGGGGAGAATCTTAAAAGCAGCAAAACAAAAGGAGAGAGTTACCTACAAGGAGTTCCCATCAGACTGTCAGCTGATTTCTGAAAAGAAACCTTACTGGCAAGAAGGGGCTGGGAAGAAGTATTCCAAGTCATGAAAGACAAGGACCTACATCCAAGATGACTCTATCCAGCAAAGCTTTCATTTAGAATGGAAGGGCAGATAAAGTGCTTCCCTAATAAGGTTAAGTTAAAGGAGTTCATCATTATGAAGCCCTTATTATATGAAATGTTAAAGGGACTTATCTAAGCAAAAGAAGATAAAAAATATGAACAATAAAGTGACAACACACTCACAACTATCAACAAATGAACCTAAAAGAAAAGACACACAATGAAAACAAAAACTAAGTAAACAACTAGAACAGAAATAGAATCAGAGAAATGGACATCACATGGAGGAATTTCAGTGGGGACGGGGAAGGGAGGAATGGGGGAAAAGGTACAGGGAAGAAGTGTAATTAGTAGGCATAAAATAGATGGGGAGAGATAAAAATGGTATAAGAAACAGAGAACTCAAAGAACTTATATGTACAACCTATGGACATGAACTAAGGCAGGGGAATGCTGAAGGGTTGGGGGGTGCAAGAAGGAGGGAGGATAAAGGGGGGAAATTGGGAAAACTGTAATAGCATAATCAATAAAAATATTTCTAAAAAAGAAATGCAAATTTAATTGTGGAAAACTGACAAAATACAGATAAGTCTTAACCAAACAACTAGTTTGATGAGGAGAGCAGCAACAGTTGTTCAGTGTCTCTGATATACTTTATTCATTTCACTACTGATGGAGATTTGAGGTATTGGCAGTTTATGATCATTATAAGTAATGGTGCCATAACCATCCCTGGACATGTCTTTCATATCCTTTCATAAACATATATAATAATTTTATGGGATATATACCCAGAAGTTGAATTGCTGAGTCATAGGGCATGCATTTCTTCAGCTCTAGTATGTATAGGGAAATGGTTTTTCTTAAGTGGTTATACCAACTTTACCTCTCACTCTTTCTTCCCTTCACTTCTCACTTGCAGTATAAGAGAGTACTTATTGCTCTGTATCCTCTCCAAAACTAGATATTTTTCTTTTCTTTCATTTTAGCCATTCTGAAAGGTATCTGGCCTTGTGGTTTTATTTTACAGTTCTCTAATGATTGATGGAGATTAGTGTGTTCTCATATGCTTATTTTTCTACTCTGTTGCATTAGAATTTAATGTTAAATTCAGAATGCCACTAAATTCTGACCTTGATTTGTGCTATGAGCTCTGGAAATGACATTAGACAATCATAGCCCCAGTAACTTGGCCACTGTGCTGTGCTCAGAGACAAATAGCTTAGAGGCTAATGCTCTTCCCACACTAGTATACAAGTTACTTGGAATGATACTGCATTAAGGTAATTATACTCCCCAAATCCAAAATCAGAAAGTTGATTAGAGAGCCATAACTCTCCTTATAAATATATCTTTACATGACTGTGAGGCACAAAGCCCTTTCCTGTTCCCAAATAGCACCAGTCATCCCATTTCCTCCCACTTACTATCCCATCATACACACCGAAGTCTCATTGTCTAGGTATCCTATCTTATGTGATCTATCTCTTCATTGTCTGAAGACAAGAACTCATTTAAGGACCTCCACACTGACCTCTTTGACCCAAGGCTGAGACCACAGACTCCCATTTCCAAAAATACTCCTCTGCATCCTGTCATCACTCTTTAAGCAGCTGACAGCTTTGCAAGATATCTATAAGGTTCTCATGCCATGCTGATTAGAGAAGTTGTGGGTAAGTATGGGTCCATGGTCCTTTAGAGGCTAGTACTCATATAAAAATAGCAAATGGTTATTTCCAAAGTTTTTGTTAGTATAATCCCTTTATCCACCTGAATAATTTCCTCTAAGTAGGGTAGGAGTAATTTTATTGTGCATCATGCCTACTCCATGAAGACGAGGATGGCAGAGCAGCTGTAAGTGAACTGGGGGCCATGGGCCTAGGCTTTTTCCTATTCAGCACCTTTTCTTCCTATTCTGTGTGGTGGACCATGACACTCCCATACAGAGTCCTAAAGCTCTCATATGAACTCTTTGGAAAGCCCTGTGTTGCAAGAGCCTTGCTCATATTCAGGCCTCCCCGTAATGCTTCTTTGAAGGTTTTTCATTTTCTGCTTGGCTTTCAAGCACTGCCAATAACACGTGCCATCCTGCATCCCTACTACACCTCACAATCATTTTCTTGTTTCATCAATTTACCTATCTCTCACCCTTTCTTCCCATATACAGGTACACTGCCATAGTCTCACTCATATCTGCTGTCCTTGACATTTGTGGGTTTTTTACCCCCTGCCACTCCCTTTAATTTCCCATTCCTCTCAGGACTTTTCACAGGCCCTGGCTCTCTACTATCTTCTAACTGATATCTCTGCCCTCCTTCCTGGTCCAGATCCAAACTCTCTTCTGGGAAAGAGACCTCCACAAAAGGCTTTACCTGAAACCTTCTTAACACCTCAAAACATAGTGGCTTCTCCATCCCAATAATATGTGCTTTCCTTCCTTTGAAAGTATTCTCAGATTAGGGTTTTCCTCATGGGTGGATTTAATTTCTTCAGCAATCATACTCTGCTTGGGTAAGGAGCTCAGTGCCTCTTTCATGTTTTTGTTTCTCTGACCTAATACACAATCTCTAGGAGTTGTTTTCACTATTGTCTACTTTAGATTGAACCCAGCAGAAAACAAGGCAGAGGGGTCTGGCTAATTTTCTCATAAATTAGGATGAAGCCTAGTGACAGGACCTTCTAAAGATGTACAACTCAATTATCCTTCAGCATGTAAGCTGATGAAAATGATTAGTGTTCTTGTTTAAATGACAAAAACAAAGAATGATGTGTGATTGCTGTTCACAATAGAAGGAATGTACCCTTCATTCCCATTTTGATTACCCTACAAATGATGGCTACTTTCTTAAATACTGGGTATATGACGGATCTTCCATTCACTCCCCAATCATGTATGCAGTGTCCTGGCCACTGTACAAGGACCTCAGATACAAAGAAAACTCAGGCCCCATTCCTAGGCAGCTGAAACATGTGCACACACACACACCAATTCTTTCTGTCTTGGTGGGATAAGTATCAGTGAGCATTAAGTAGGTCACAAGGGGCCAGCAAGTAACTTAGAGACAGGACATTCATTTTTCTGCAGTCCTCATAATTGAGGACAAGCAGACCATGATGTCATATAAAGGCCAAGCTCAGTGCTCAGGAACATCCACAAGCCCCCTGAGCTCTAAACTGGCCTGGAGTTTCTGAAGTTTGTGATGAGAATTAAGGTTCTAATATCTGCCCCACAAGGATGCTGGGCTTGGAATGGTATTTTAGAGAGGAGATTGTGTGTGATACACTCCACCTGGCTTTTAGTCAGTACTCAGTGGAGATTGGCACCTGCACCTCTGGACAGGGAAGGTATAGAATATGTGAGGGGCTGAGGCTAAGATCTTGTTCTAGCAGGGACTTTCTGATGGTGTGAGGGACTAAAGAGAGGCCCATTTTGGAGCAAAGGGTTGCATTCCTGGTGACCCATAGAAGAGGATAACTCCAGACTTCTAGTGTATAACCCCATAAAGCCCTTTCTCTTGGTAAGGACCTTCCCCTTTATGAGCTAGTTACCAGACTGTAACCATTGAGCCAGATGTCTCCACATTGTGCGCTGATACCACCATGACCCCACCTTAGGATAATTTTTAAGTATTTGAGGGTAAGGCTCTCTCATTGACACAATTTTAAATCCCTACCTTCTACTGAACAATGTATTTTTGTGGGTTCTAATATGACAGACTCTCTTCCACTTCTTTGTTTTCTCTTTTGCTATTGGAGTTGTTGGATCATAGGTTACACATATGTTCAGCTTTAGTAGATCCTGCCCAACAGTTTTCCGAAGTGGTTTTTACAAATTGACCCACCCACCAACAATGTATCTTCAGGTTTCCTTATATTCCATCCAACATGCGTTATGTGCCACCATTCTGGTGTTGTGAGTGGTTGCTTTAATTTGCATTTCCCTAAAGAGTAACATAATTGCATGCATGTTCATATTAATACAACACTGTCTCAATTATGAAAGTCCTGTTGAAGTTCATGACATCTGATAGTGTAAGTTCTCCAGCTTTATTCACCTTCAATATTGATTTGCCCACTCTTTATGTTTTGAATTTCCATATTAATTTTAGAAACAGAAGTCAAATTCCACAAAAGTCTCAGATTTTAAATATGATTGTGTTGAATATGTAGGTTAATATGGGGAGATTTATATTTTTGCAATAATGATACTTGTGATCCATATTTATAGTATGAATCTCCATTTTTTAGAATACTTGATAGCTCCTGATAATTAAGCTCATCTTAATTGGTATAGAATATTCCTATGATGCCAAAACTATAGCAATATCACTAACATTTAGATAAATCAGAGTCTTTACTATATACATTTCTCATTGTTTTGGGAATTTATGTATTCATTCCTTAAAGTAGTAGTTCTCACACTTGAGTATAGATCAGCATGCATGCTGTATGAAGAGGGCCTATTAAAACATAGGTATCTGAGCCCCAATGCCCAGGTTTTCTGATACAGTAGGGCAGGGCAGGGCCAGAGAATCTGTATTTCTAACAAGTTCCAAGGTGATGCTACTGTTGCTGGTTAGGGACCACACTTGAAGAATCACTACCTTAAAGAAAGACAGAGGAAATACATTGATCCAGACCCTGTCTTGGGTGTGGAAAATGTAGAAAGATAAAGTCATGGTCTTTTTACTCCAGAGTCTCTCAGACTGTTGTTTGAGACAGGTCCACAATCTGGGGACTATAGTGCATCACAGGAAGTGCCCTGTCAGTTAGGATTTCAGGGGAGGCTGTTTTTTATTTGGACAAATAAAAAATAATGCTTAACTAGATGTGTGAATCCCTATTGAGGAAATTTTAGAAAAAAAATTTAAAGATTTTATTTATTTATTTTTAGAGAGGGGTAAGGGAAGGAGAAAGAGAGGGAGAGAGACATCAATGTGTGGTTGCCTCTCACATGGCACCCACCAGAATCCTGGCCTACAACCCAGGCACATGGCCTGAGTGCGAATTGAACCAGTGACACTCAGTTCGCAGGCCCACGCTCAATCCACTGAGCCACACCAGCCAGGGTGAATTTTAGGAAATTTTTGAATGCATAGCTGCATTCATAGTAGGGAAAGATGAGTATTCGAGCATAGATATGAGGCAAGAAATTGTTATGAAATATACTTTTGTCTTCTCTTTTCATCTGCTTCTTCATGGGAATTTAAATAATTCAAAACCATGTAAGTATGTCAGTATTCTTTCATGATTGGCATATTTCTATTGGTATTATAAAGATATATCATGGCTGTTTCAATACAAAATGCTATTAGGAACTGGGTCTTCATTGAGATAGAGGATAGATTACTAAATGTTGGAAACATTATTTTACATTTGTGTATATATATATTCTTTGCAGAAATTACGTCCACTTTCACTTTGATGTGATAACTAGGAGAAGATAGAACACATGAAATTTTGTTTTCTACCATTAAATGAGATTTCATGCTTTATTATGTAATCCTTCCCTTTATCTCTCACAAGCAGCAAAAGTTCCCCTATCCCCTGCACCATTTCAGGATGAGGGATGGGATGATTTGTGGCTCACCATTAATCCTGCCTCCTACATTGGAGTGGGCAGATAGAACTGGAGGTTTGCTAGACCTAGACTTGGCTGAAGATCAGTAGGAGTATCTTATTTCCTGGTATTTACAAGCACTTGGGAGCTGATTCCTCATGGGAATTTCTTTGTTTCCAGAAGAGAACAAAGCTATGAGCAACTATGGAGACCTGCAAAAATACCACAGTGAGGAAGTTCCTCAATTAAAGTGAGAATAAAGCTATAATTAGATGCTCTTGTTAACTTAGTTAGTTTTGTTGTTAAATATCATTATTAGAGTGAACTTTTATTCATTTTGTGGTGCGCTGTAGTTATAAGCATCACAGAATATAAAATTAAGCAGTTGGACAAATGAGGGTTTCTCCATTTGGGTATTTGAAAATAAAATGCAGTAGTACTTTTTGAGAAATATTAACAGAATGGCTCTGGGTAATTTCCTGTGTTTTCTTTTTTCTTTAATTGGAAAAGATATTAAGATACAAAAGAGATGATGCAGAATTTGTTCAAAAAGAATCAGAATAAGGTAACTGAACAATTTTTAGTTTTGCAACCATCTTTTTGTTGTTGTACTGTGGAGGGGATAAAACTTTCAGTTTCAGTGTTAAGTCACTGTTGGTAATCTCTTTTATTATAATACTAATTATTATTATTGTTTTATTTAGGAAACTATAGACCATCATGGGAGAAGGCACAGATTAAATTACATGAATATGGCCCTGGCTGGTGTGGCTCATTGGATTGAGTGCCAGCCTGTGAACCAAAGGGTTGCTGGTTTGATTCCTAGTCAGAGCACATGCCTGGGTTGTGGGCCAGGTCCCCAGTAGGGGGCACACAAGATGCAACCACACATTGATGTTTCTCTTCCTCTCTCCCTCCTCTGTCTAAAAGTAAATAAATAAAATCTTTTTAAAAAATAAAAAACTAAAATGTCTTGAAATCTGTGATTTGGTGGCAGCTCTTAACCACCAATAGCCAAAGGTCCACATAATCATAACAATAGTCAAGGTCACAAAGAAATCCAGGGAGGTCTAATATATAAAAAGTTATGGAGCTGATTAATAAAACATGATGTCTCTATGGGAAAATAAATAAATAAATAACAAGGATACCACTCAGCTTGTGCCAGCAGGGAAAAAAATCAAGTATGGATAACCAGGAAGCTGAGGGCAGTCACTCACACAAAAATGCCAGGCACAAACCCTTGCTCACTTTCCAGATCTAAGCCAATTTTTAGAGCCTTAAACCCACTGACTAAAGAGAAAATTATGTCCCTGCAACAATATGGCAAATACACACAGTAATGACTCATCTAGTCCTTCCCCAAAGGGATCTATGGTCATTTACCTGTGCACTAAGAAAAGAGGAATACTCAGACATTTTAAAGACTATTGGACACAGAGTGAAGAATAAAGTTGGGGAAATCACTCATTCTGTTGTTAAAGCTTAGTATAATAGCTACAGTAATCAACATTCTGATACTGGCCAAAAGGCAGATTCATATATAAGTGGAATAGAATAACAAATGCAGGAATAGTTCCATACAGATATACCAAATGAATTATTTTTTTAAAATCCTGACCAAGAACATGGTTATTGATTCTAGAGAGAGGAGAAGAGAAGGAGAGAGATAGGGAAAGAAATATCAATGTGAGAAACATCCATTGGTTCTCTCTCTCTCATATGCGTCCCAACTCTTGACCCAACCCACAACTTAGTCACATGCCCTGACCAAGAATCAAACCCATTACCTATCATTTATGAGAATTCCTACCAACTGAGCCACATTGGCCAAAGCTCAAATTAATTTTTAACAAGGAACACAATCCAATGGAGGAGGAATTGCTTTTTCTTTTTTTTTAATTTTTTGTTGTTATTCTGTTATAGTTGTCCCAATTTTTCCTTCTTTGCCCTTCTCTGCCCAGCCCACTCCCCACTCCCACAGTCAATCCCCACATTGTGTCTATGTCCATGGGCCATTAATACATGTTCTTTGTCTAGTCCCTTCTCCTTCTTTCCAGCATTATCTTTCTCCCCGCTCTCCTGTGGCTACTATCAGATTGCCTTTTCCATAATTAATGCTGGAGCAATTGTGCATCCATAAGATAAAAACCTCTTCAAACTAAACCTTATACCTAAACAAAAGATAAATCAAAATAGAATATGAACGTAAGTATAAAATACAAAACTACATCAGTTCTAGAAAATACAAACCAGAAGAAAATCTTTGGAACTGGACTTTATCAAAGTTAACATTGTGCTTTGTGAAAAACCCTTTTAAGAGGATGAAAAGACAAACTACCAACTGGGAGAAAACATTTGTAAATCACATATCTGACAAAGGATGTATATCTTAAATATATACAAAGAAATCTCAAAATTCAACACTAAAGACAAATGATCTAATGGAAAATGTGTAAATGACTTGCGCAGACATTTTACCAAAGACCAGATACAAATGGCAAGTAAGGATATGAAAAGATGTTCATTATTAGCCATAGCAGATATAAAAATTAAACCATAATGGCATATACTTATACTTATCAGAATGAATAAAATAAAATAAAAAGTGATAACACAAAGTACTGGCGAGGATTTGGAGAAACTAGATTATTCATACATTGCTAATGGGAATTAAAATGGTATCATTAGTCAGGAAATAGTTTGACAATTCATTTTAAAGCTAATAAAGCACTTATATAAACAATCAATTACACTTTAAGGTGTATATTCTGATATGGAGAAGCCAATAGTCTTTAATCCCTCCTTCTCAAGCCAGCCCCCACCTGAGGTCTGAGAGAGGGAGTTTAAGACTGAAGTCCTGCAATGTGTTTCTTCTTTGGAATGTCCCCTTCACAATCCTGGAAACTTTATTTGTCTTCAGGAAATATATGTCCCAGCCAATCACCACATCCTGGATGATGTCTTCCCTGGTGTCAATCCTATTCAATTTTAGAGTCTGGTTGTTTTTTTGTTTTTTTGCTTGCTTGTTTGTTTGTTTTTTGATGATGTAAGAGTAGAGCCACTACTTCTGGTTATATATATATATATATAAATTATATTATAAATATATATAAATACATATAAATAAATAAATAAATAAATATTTAATATATAATATAATATTATATTATATATTATATTATATATTATATATTATAATATAATATAATAAATAATATAAATAAATAAATAAATATAAATATATATTATATATATTTGGAATATATATATTCCAAAAAAATTAAATTATTATTTTGAAGCATTATTCACAATGGTCAATGTATGTAAACAGCCAAAGTGTCTGTCAACAGGTGAATGAATTCAGAAAATGTGGCATATATATGCAATGAAATATTATTCAACCAAAAAGAAGAGATTCCTCTTATTTGCAACAACATACATGAATCTGGAGGACATTATGCTATGTGAAATAAGCCAAACAGAGAAAGACAAATATTACATGGTATTACTTTTATATGGAACCTAAAAAAGAAGGAAAAGAAAAAGTCAAAGCGGTTGTGGTTGCCAGGGCTGGAGGGTAGGAGAAACAAGGAAAAGTTGGTTAAAGGTTAAAAACTTTCAGTTATAAGATGAATAAGAACTGTAGATCTTATATATAACATGGTAACTATAGTTGATAATACTATTGTATAATTGAGGTAATAGATGTGTTAATTAACTCGATGAGGGAATCATTTCACAATGTATATGTATATCAAATCATTACATTGTACACTTTCTATAATTGTCAATTATAATTGACAATATTTGTCAATTATACCTTATAATTATATTTGTTAATTATACCTGTAGGTATGTATATACCTATACTTTATTTGTCAAGTATATCTCAATAAAGCTGAAAAACATCAAATGAAGAAGACTTCTCAGCAAAAATTTACCAGAGACCAAGAGGTACAGACAAAGAAAGCCATTACATAATGATTAAAGTGCCAATTCAACAAAAATGCGTAACAATGTTAAAAATATATGCAGTCCACAACAGAGATGCAAAATAAATGGAGAAAAACCCACAGAAGAGGAGAAATAAACAAAATGTCAGTGAGAAAATAGAAGAAAAGAACAAAAACCTCTACCCATACAATCTACAGAATACTTCAAAAACAACAGAAGTATGCAAAATACTCAAGTTCATATAGGGTACTCATTATGTTAAACTGTATCTTGGATAATGAAGCAGATCTTAAAAATGATTTGATATCATACAAAGTATGACTTCTGACCATAATAGAAATGAATTGAAATTAATAATAGAAAAGCAACAGGAAGCCCTAATTGGTGTGGTTCAGTTGGAGCATCATCCTGTAAATTGAAAGGTCACTAGTTCAATTCCCAGTGAGGGCACATGCCTAGGTTGTGGGTTTGGTCCCTGGGAGGGGGACTTACAATATGCAACTAATCCATGTTTCTCTCTCACATTGATTTTTCCCTCACTCTCTTTCACCCACCCCCCTCTCTCTCTAAAAATAAACAAATAAAATCTTAAAAAAGAAAAAGTAACAGGAAAACATTAAACACTTGGAAATTAAGCAATACATTTCAAAATAACTCATGAGTGAAAAAGGAAGTTGGGAAATATATATATACAAATTAAAATTAAAATACATTTCAACCCTGACTGGTGTGGCTCAGCGGATTGAGAGCCAGCCTGTGAACCAAAGGGTGGCTGGTTCAATTCCCAGTCAGGGCACATGCCTGGGTTATGGGCCAGGTCCCCAACCTGGGGGGTGCACAAGAGGCAACCACGCATTGATATTTCTCTCCCTTTCTCCCTCCCCTCCCTTCTGTCTAAAACTACATAAATAAAATCTTTTAAAAATAAAATAAAATACATCTCAAAATCTGTGATTTGGTGCTGAAGTACTTAGAATGAAATTTGTAGGACTGAGTTCATATATTAGGAAAAGAAGAATGGTCTCAAATCCACAATCTAAGCTCACATCTCAAGAAACTAGGAAAAGAACAAAATAAACACAAAACAAGCAGAAGAAGGGACATAATAAAGAGCCAAAATCCAGGAAATTAAAAGGAGACTGACAAAAGAGGAAATCTATAAAATAGGTTATAAATTAATAAACTTCTAGCAAGAGTGACAAAATTGGAGCAAACGCTTTACCACAGAGGATGTATGGATGCCTAATAAGTACATCAAAAGATGTTCAATATTAAAAAAGATGTTCAATATAATCAAACTTTAGGGAGCTACAAATCAGAGCTATGATGAGATACCACTATACAATCATTAATAATGCTAAAACAAAAAGAATATCTAAAATTCCAAATGCTGTCAAAAATGCAGAAAAACTGAATCTCTCATACCTTGCTGTTTGGAATGTCAAATTATACTACCACTCTGGCAAACAATTTGGTAGGTTCTTTTCAAGTTAAACATATATTTACCATATGATCCCTCTACCACACTCTTGGATATTTATTCTAGATAAATTAAAAACTTCTGTTTACACAAACACCAGTTCACATATGTTCATAGCAGTTTTCTTTATAATAGTCTCACCCTGGAAACAACCCAAATACCTTTCAAAGGGTGAATGGAAAGAAGGGGAAGAAACAAGTCAAGGAACATGAAGAGAGGACTCATGGCACAGACAATGGGGTGGGGATTGACTGTGGGAGTGGGAGGGGAGGTAGGGCAGGGGAGAGCAACATAGAAAAAGGTGGGACAACTGTAACTGAACAACAATAATGAAAAAAGGAATGGTGAATGAATAAACAAACTGCGATGCATCCATACAATGAAATACTATTCAACAGTAGTATTCACAGATTATTGGTACACGCAATACTTAGATTAATCTCAAAGGCATTACGCTAAGTGAAAGAAACCCATATCAAAGGGTCACATAACATGTTATTCCGTTTATATAACATTTTTACATGACAGAATTAGTGACTGAAGACATATTGGTAGTTTCCAGAGCTTAGGGTTGGTTGGGTGGGGGGAGAGTTTGACTATAAAATGGTAGCAACAGGGATTTTCTTTGTAGTGATTTAACAGTTGTGTATCCTGATTGTGATGATGGTTACACAAGTCTACATGTGTGATAATATTTCATAGAAATATACACTATAAAAAGTAATATAAAAACTAGTAAAATCAGAATAAGGTCTGTATTGAGTTGATAGCATGGTGCCATTGTAGATTTTCTGGCTTTGATAATGTACCTTGGTTATTTTTGGGGGGAATCTGGGTGAAGGGTACAGGAAAACTCTCGGTACTATTTTTCCAACTTCATGCATCTTAAATTATTTTAAAATAAATTATACAGGAGAATAAGAAGAGAGTCAAAATTATAAATAGTTGGTGAAATAAAACTTCATGATGTGATTCAACAAAGAGCAGATGATGTTTTTGTTAAAGATACCAGCAATAATTTGGACCTATAAAGATCTACATAAATTATTCAAATATTGTTTATTGAGGGTAATGAAGCCCCAATTGTGTTGATTCTATTGTATGGAAAATGATTTTTGTAAGGCATCATGCCACCTGATGAAGAGAGGAAGAAAAAATTTCTGGCCTATCCTAATCAAATTTCTTTTGAGGTTTCAAATGATAAATTATTGGCAAAAATTCAGAATTCATCCAATTTTTACATTCTGGCTACAGAATATGACTATTAACCAAAAGCCTCAGAAGGCAGCTTGGAAAATAACAGCGACATCTGAAGCTCCTTTGAGGCTATATGAGTGCCTTCTCCAGTTTGAAAGGCTTTGAAGGTGGACCTGCCCCCTACATTTCTTCCCTTTAACTGAGATCTATACTTGAAAAAGTGCAGGTATCCAGAAATTGCTGTTACCTCATACATTGGGAGATAAAAGCACAATACCAGAAACACACAGAACTAACATCTGGGAAAAGGTTTTATATTCAGTGTTCCCCTTTGGAGAAGCACAAGACTTCTAATAAATCTTTTCCTCAAATATGGTCTCATGATCATTGATTACACAGCATTTATTAGATTTTAAGAAAACAATGACAAGCAGGGCCATTGTATATGAAGGTCATAGTAGTGAACTAAAATAGATTACACTATTCAAAGAGGTAGCTCAGCCCTTACCAGTGTGGCTCAGTTGGTTGGGAGTCATCCTGAAAAGTGAAAGGTCACTGGTTGGATCCCTGGTCAGGGCACATACCTGGGTTGCCCTGGTCAGGGCACATATGAGAGGCAAACAATCAATGTTTCTCTCTCACATCAATGTTATTATCCTTCTATTTCTCCCTCCTTTCCCCTCTCTCTAAAAATAAATAAATATTTTTTTAAAAAGAGGTAGCTCAGTATAATGGAAAAAGCATGAAACATTGAATCAGACCAATGAGAGTAGAAAATAGCTCAAAGCTTTACTCTCCTAAATAGACAAGACCCATGTGAAGATCTTTTGATTCTTAGTGTTCATGTTTGTATTTTAGAGTCAATGGGAATACTTTGTCATCTAGTTTTCTTTTTTTTAAAGATTTTATTTATTTATTTTGAGAGAGAGGGGAAGGGAAGGAGAAAGAGAGAGAGAGAAACATCAATGCATAGTTGCCTTTCATGTGCCCCACACTGGGGACCTGGGTGGCAACCCAGGCATGTGCCCTGACTGGGAATAGACCCAGTGACCTTTTGGTTCACAGGTTGGTGCTCAATACACTGAGTCACACCAGCCAGGGCTAGTTGTTTTTTTTTTTTAATGTTGTCAATGTTGTTTTTTTCTTTTTTGGTACTAATTCGGTATATCAAAAAGCTGGGGTGGATCCTGGGCAGAAAAGATAAAGGGATTAAGAAGTACAAATTGGCAGTTACAAGGATGTAAAATACAGCATAGAAAATATAGTCAATAATATAATAACTACATATGGTATCAGGTGGGTATTAGACTTATGGGGGGACCACCTCATAAGTTATATAAATGTCAAATATAATATTTAATGTCAATTGTAATTGAAATAATTTTAAGAGAGAACCATTGGTAAGAGCATTCAATGTTAGCATAAGATTAGAATTTAAGCTACCCTTTAGTTCAGGTAAAAAGAGAAATATTTCACCAAAAAATAGAAAGGAGAGATATTTTTTCCATTGGTGTGTCTGAGACATGCTCTCAGCACAATGCAGTTAAAATGAAAGATTGTCTCAGTTATCTGTACTAACAGCAGAAAACCCTGTCACAGATCATACAATATAAAAACTAATGTAAAAACAACTTGCAAGAGCATAAATTTCTGGCAGTGGATTCACCTTTAGAATTATGTTTACCATAAAACTTGACTTTCTGGAATATTTATTAATTAGAAAGTAGGGAGAAGCTTGAACTATAACATGCTAGAAGGAGGAGGAGGAAGAAGAAGAAGAGCAGAACAACTGATTACAATGTGGTTGTTTTGTGCCAGGAATAAACTAGACACTTAAAAAAAACTCTATGTGCCCTGACTAGTGTGGCTCAGTGGATTGGGCATCATATTGCAAACTGAATGGTTGCTGGTTTAATTCCCAGTCAGGGCACATGCCTGGATTGCAGGCTGGGTCCCAGGTGGGGGCACGCAAGAGGCAACCACACATTGATATTTCTCTTCCTCTCTTCCTACTTCCCTTCCCCTCTCTATAAAAATGAATACATAAAATATTTTTTAAAATACCTATGGGCCTTTCAACACCATATTCCCAGAATCTCCATCACCTAGATTTCAATCTTGTTAGTTTTACCATATTTTCCCCATCTATTGTATATTATGTAAGTATTTTGAAGTAAATTATAGGCATTATTCTACTTTGCCTTTAAGAATTTTGTATTTTGTCCATAATACTCAAAGTAATCTAGACATTCAGCGTAATCCCAGTTAAAATACCAATGACATATTTCACAGATATAAAACAAACATTTCAGAAATTTATATAGAACCATAAATGACCTTGAATAACCTCAATGATTTTGAGAAAGATGAACAAAGCAGGAGGGATCACAATACCTGATATCAAACTATATTACAAGGCCATTGTAATAAAAACAGTCTGGTACTGGCATAAGAACAGACACATAGACCAATGGAACAGAACGGAGAGCCCAGAAATAAGCCCATGGCTCCATGGTCAATTAATATTTGACAAAGAAGGCAGTATCATACAATGGAGAAAAATAGCCTCTTCAACAAATGGTGTTGGGAGATCTGGACAGCTACATGCAAAAAAAATGAGACTAGACCACCAGCTTACACCATACACCAGAATAAACTCAAAATGGATAAATGACTTAAACATAAGCTATGATACCATAAAAGTCCTATAGGAAAACATAGGCAGCAAAATTTCATATATTCCACATAGCAATATTTTCCTTAATATGTCCCCTAGAGCAAGGGCAAAAAGGAAAGAATAAACAAATGGGAATACATCAAATTAAAAAGCTTCCACAGGGACTTCCGGCCAAGATGGAGGCCAAGATAAGACAATACACTGTGCCTGCTCACACGACCAAAATTAAGGACAACAAAAATTTAGAAACCAAAAAACAACCCAACTGACAGAAAGTTGAACTGTATGGAAGTCCAACAACCATTCATCCAGACCGGTAAGTGGTGCAGAGTCAGCAGCCAGCAAAGAGGGGTCATGGCAGGAAAAAGTGGTAGCTGGTAGACCCAGGCATACAGGCAGCAGCCAGCAGACCCCAGGTGCACAGGTGGCAGCTAGCAGACCCTGGGCATGCAGGCGGTGGCCAGCAGACCCCAGAAGCATGGTAGCAATGAGCAGAACCAGTGAGGCACGCAAGGTGGCTGGCTGACCACGATCCCACATTCACGTGCAGATAAACCAGGCAAAAATGAGCAGCGAGACAGACTACAAAATTCAGGGCCCCAGCACTGGAAATAAAGCCTAAAAGCACTGATTGAAAACACTTGTGGGGGTTGAGGTGCCAGGAGAGACTCCCAGCCTCACAGGAGAGTTCGTTGGAGAGACCCACAGGGTCCTAGAATGTGCACAAGCCCACCCACCTGGGAACCAGCACCAGAAGGGGCCAATTTGCTTGTGGGAAGTGGCAGAAGTGACCGAAATCCAAGAGAGTGGAGCAAGCGCCACTGTTCCCTCTCGGACCCCCACCCCCACATACAGCATCACAACCCAGCAATGGGCAGGGGGTGGGGGTTTCCACACTCTGGTGAACATCTAAGGCTCCACCCCTCACTATGTAACAGGTTCAACCAGACCAAAAAAAATAGCTCAAATGGAACAACATATCAAAGCCCCAGAGCCAATACATCTAAAGTGACCAAGAGATAGCCAACCTATCAGATGCACAGTTCAAAGCACTGGTGATCAGGATGCTTGCAGAATTGGTTGATTTTGGTCACAAATTAGATGAAAAAATGAAGGCTACACTAAGTGAAATGAAGGAAAATGCACAGGGAACCAATAGTGATGGGAAGAAAACTGGGACTCAAATCAATAGAGTGGACCAGAAGGAAGAAAGAAACAACCAAACAGAAAAGAATGAAGTAACAAGAATTCCAAAAAATGAGGAGAGGCTTAGGAACCTCCAGGACATCTTTAAACATTCCAACGTCCAAATTATAGGGGTACCAGAAGGGGAAGAGCAACAAGTGGAAAAGTTATTTGAACAAATAATAAAGGAGAACTTCCCCAATCTGGCAAAGGAAATAGACTTCCAGGAAGTCCAGGAAGCTCACAGAGTCCCAAAGAAGTTGGACCCAAGGAGGCACACACCAAGGCACATCATAATTACACTACCCAAGATTAAAATGAAGGAGAGAATTCTAGAAGCAGCAAGACATAAGGGGACAGTCACCTACAAAGGAGTTCCCATCAGACTGTCAGCTGACTTCTCAAAAGAAACATTACAGGCAAGAACGGGCTGGAAAGAAGTATTCCAAGTCATGAAAGACAAGGACCTACATCCAAGATTGCTCTATAGAGCAAAGCTTTGATTTAGAAAGGAAGGGCAGATAAAGCGCTTCTCGGATAAGGACAAGTTCAAGGAGTTCATCATCTCCAAGTTCTTATTATTTGAAATGTTAAAGGGACTTATCTAAGAAAAAGAAGATAAAAATATGAACAGTAAAAAGACAGCAAACTCCCAGTTATTAACATCCACACCTAAAACAAAAGCAAACTAAGCAAAGAACTAGAACAGGAACAGAATCACAGAAATGGAGGTCACATGGACGGTTAGCAACAGGGGAGTGGGAGGAGGAGAGAGGGGGAAAAGGTGCAGAGAATAAGTAGCATAGACAGTAGGTAGAAAATAGACGGGGGGGCAAGAGTAGTGTAGGAAATGTAGAAGCTAAACAACTTATGACACATGGACATGAACTAAAGGGGGGGAGTGTGGGTAGGAAGGGGTGTGCAGGGTGGAGGGGAATGAAGGGGGGGAATGGGACAACTGTAATAGCATAATCAGTAAAATATATTATATAGATAGATAGATAGATAGATAGATATATAGATAGATAGATAGATAGATAGATAGATAGATAGATAATAGATAGATAGATAGATAGATAGATAGATAGATATGTATAAAATTTCTCACACAGCTCATATCCAAAATTGCTGTCTTGTCCCCAAAATGGGTTTTATAAGTGAGGTTTTCCTTCCCAAACCAAAATGTACAGTCATATGAGGGTCTTTTAAATATCTTTTAGTGGATAATATTGTCCCCCAAAAAACAATTCAGTAAGCATATTTTCATCATAGACAACTTTAAAAATTGCAATCCAGATCATTGAAAAGCTCTCCTCTAGTTGTACTCTACACCTTGAGCATATGCTCCTATGCTTTTAATTTACTTTTTTTGTTATGGAGATTTTTAAAGGTATAAAAATTAAAGAGAACTATCATAAAACTGATATATATATATATCACTAAGCTTCAACAGCCATTGAGTTTCTGCCATTCCTGTCTCATTTATGTACTGCACATCCTTTAAACTGCTATAATTTAAAAGAAAATTCAGGTTGCTTCCTTCATGACTAACCTGGGCAGATTAAATGATACTTATATGATGACCATGAAGTTGATTATTTGCTTACCTGTTTATTTTCTATCCTAGAGTTTTATCACCATGAGAAGAATCTTGCTTTCTGCTGCTTCTCTATCACCTAAAATAGTTCCTGATTGTCACATTATAGATATTCAGTAACTTTTTAAAATAAATACAATAATAATGAACTGTCTTTAGCACAGAAAGCTTACTTAGAGCAGGGTCTAACATTAATGCCAGCCCTCACCTAGATAGACATAAAAAGATCCAATCATTTAAGTACTCACTGTGACCACCACTGTGCTAAAGAAACTTTGCAGCAGTATACTTTCAAACCCTCAAATTACTTAATATATTCAGATGAAAATATGAGCATGTTCATCTGAAATGGAAGAAAATTTGGAGAACAATGAGATGGCATTTTCATCACCAATATTATTTTATTTAATCAGAGGTGGGTATGTTATCTAGTGTTGATTACACTCTGGGAAAATGTTTTGCACAGAACAACTTGCAAAGTTTTTTAGCATTTAAAATGCTATTTTACTTCTTCAATAATCATCTTAGAATGACAAATCAGGACACACCAAGGCATGAATGATCACTAGAATATTACTGGTGATTGTGAAACATGCAAAATAAAGGAATGGCTAAATACAGGTATGTCCAAGTATACTGTGGAATATCTGGGAGCAGATATTTTTCAAATCAGAAATATATTTAAGCACATTAATTTTAACAATGAGGCAAGCCTGTGTTTAAGATCATGGAATGATCTCCAAGAGAGAAAATTTTATAAGAAAAAATCAAGATAGACTAAAAATATATTAATTATTGTCCAAAGTGTGTTGAGCATAAAAATTTCATGGTCAAACATGCCTAATTGTTAATTCTGAGGAAAATATTTAGGTTTTGAGACAGATAATGAGGTGAAAGGACATTCGTAGACTGTATTTTATTTTTCTACTAGAAAAATGTATAAAGTGTTAATTCTCTTGAGTCAGAGACCAACAGGAACATTGTGGTTAAAATGTTGGGTCTATTGTTCACTAGAGTGAGGGAGAATAAGATGACAGAACCATGGAACATCTCAGTAAAAGGATGATATAAAAGGATTTAATGGTATGGGGTTTGTTTGAGTGATTTCAGAGAGCACTCAGGGGAGCAGCATTTCCTCTGGATTGGATGCTGTCAGAAAGCAGGAAAATTTCTATGATTGTATATCTCAATAAATCTTAAATAATAGGAAAGAACGGTGGTATGAAGATAAAACTGTGATTAATAAAGAAGCATCACTCATATTAGTGAGTGTAGAGGGATGTAGATCATTTTTGTCATATGAACATTTGCATTTTTGTCTATATTCAGACATGATTACTAAATGATCTTATTTTTGTTATGATCATCATGCTGATAAGGTAGCCTTGTCTGCTATTCATGTTCTAAGAAATTATTCATTGAAAGAACACTAAGGCCTTGCTGTGAGTGCAAGGACAGCTCCTAGCAACAACAGGGCTTAGTTGATGTTACTAGACCAACTCCTGGATGTCAGGGCTACTTTGCTTTTTCTCAATTCCACCTCCCTTTGGCAAACTACAGACAACATCAACTTTAGAGTATTTGTTCATAATATCCATATTTTTACTATTGTCAAGATTTTACTCATCAAGAATTTCTTTAGAGAATGTTGTCTATAGTTGCATAAGGATTAATCTTTCTTGCTTCTTCTGTTGTAGGATCACCTAATGTGACAATGGCTATGCCGTAGCATCAAACAGTCAGGACATAATATGTCAACCAAATGTAACACAAGTAATTATCCATAAGAAAAATGATTATTAGTAATTAAATAAAATCTTGAATTTATACTGGTAAATAAATTTAGTAAAGTAGCAGGATATAAAATTAGTATTCAGAAATCAATTACATTTTTTACACCAATAATGATATTAGAAAGGGAAACAATCACATTTACAATTGCATCAAAAAATAAATGAAATATATAGGAATAAATTTAACAAAGGAGGAAAAGACATTTACTCAGGAATTATAAGGCACTAAAGAAAGAAATCAAAGTAGATACAAATAAATGGAAGCACATACCATGTTCATGGATAGAAAGAATTAACATCATTAAAATGTCCACACTACCCAAAACAATCTATAAATTCAATGCAATTGCTATCAAAGTACCAATGGTGTATTTCACAGAACTAGAACAAATAATCCAAAATCATATATGGAACCACAAAAATAATCAGAATAGCCTCAGCAATATTGAGAAAGAAGAACAAAGTTGGAGGAATCATTCTATCTGATATCAAACTAAACTAACAAGGCCATAGTAATCAAAACATCATGGTACTAGAATAAAAACAGACATATAGATCAATGGAACAGAATAGAGAGCCCAGAAAAAGATCCACACCTATATCATCAATTAGTATTTGACAGAGGAGGCAAGAACATACAGTGGGATAAAGACAGTCTCTTCAATAAATGGTGCTGGGAAAATTGGACAGATGCATATAAAAAATGAAACTAGACAACCTTTTCCCACCCAAGAATAAACTCAAATGGGTTAAAAACTTAAATGTAAGACTCAAAACCATAAATCTTCTAGAAGAAAACATAGGCAGTAAAATCTTGGACATTTCTCTTAGCTATATACAAGGTTTGTCTGGAAAAAGTACAGCCATTATTAATATTGAGAACAGTTTGCATGATATCAATATAAACTAGTAGCCAAGGAGAGTGGACTGGAATGTGCATGTGTGAACAATGATACTTTCACTGTACTAGTCAGTGGGGGCGGTAGATGCCCCTGAGTAAGCATGCATACTGCATGGCCATTGCATTCAAAATGACTGAGTGAGTAGAACAATTAATCCACATCGAATTTTGCATTAAACTCTAACATTCCTCTACAGAAACTATTCATATGACTCAGAAGGATTTTGGGACAATGCAATGAGTGCAGAGCAAATAAAAGTGTGGCAAAAAACTTCAAAGATGTTCAAGAATCTGTTGAAAGTGATACACATTCTGGAAGGCCTGCAACAAGCAGAACACCTGAGAATGTTGAACGTGTACAAGATGCAATCAACAAAAATCAGTGTCTGACAGTGTAAGAACTAGAAGCTGATCTGAGGATTCCAAAAACTGCTGCATCCAAGATTTTCATGCAGGATCTTAGCAAGAAATGTGTTGGGGCAAAATTCATTCCATGGCTTCTGCTACCAGAGCTAATACTGCAGTTGCTAATGACTTGATTTAAACTGCTAGCGATGAACCAGATTTCCTCAAGAAGATCAAAACCAGAGGTGAATTGTATGTCTACAGCTATGATCCAGAAATGAAGGCCCAGGTGTCCTAATGAAAGTTGCCTGGTTCTCCACACCTGAAAAAGGTGATGCAAAGCTGCAGCAAGTTCAAGACCATGTTAACTGTGTTTCTTAAGTAGGAAGGTATTGCCCTTCACCAGTATGTTCCTACAAGCCAAACAATTAATAAGGAGTACTACCTCAATGTTCTTCATCAGTTGAGAGATGCAATATGACAAAAACAGCCTAAGCTGTGACCTGGTGATTGGCAGCTTCACCAGGAAAATGTGCCTGCTCATGCATCATACCTGGTGCAGAGTTTTTTACAAAACATCAAATCACCCAGGTGACTCACTCTTGCTACAGCCCAGATTTGGCACCCTGTGACTTCTGGCTTTTCCCAAAATTAAAATCACCTTTGAAAGGGAAGAGATTTCAGGCCATTGATGAGATTCAAAAAAATATGATGGGGCAGCTGATGGCATTTCCAACAAAGGATTTTACAGTGTTTTGAACAGTGGAAGAGACACTGGGGGAACTGTGTGAGATCCAAACTTGACTACTTTGGAAGGGACTGAGGTGTCTTTATCCTGTGTACAATGTTTCTTATATCTTGTATCTTCCTCAATAAATGTCTCTATTTTTCATATTACATGGCTGGATACTTTCTAGACAGAACCTGTATTTTCTGGCATATCTCCCCAGGCAAGAAAGGGGAACCAAATAAAAAAAAAATAAACACTCTCTGACTTGCAGCCAAGATGGAGCCATAGGTAGATATACTGTGCCTCCTCACACAATCAAAAGGACGACAACAAATTTAAAAACAAAAACAACCAGAACTGACAGAAAATCAAACTGTATAGAAGTCCGACAAGCAAAGAGTTAAAGAAGAAATATTCATCCATACTGGTGGGAGTGGTGGAGACGGGCAGCTGGGCAGAGAGGACTCACAGCAAGGTGGCAGCAGGAGGACCTGGGTAGGCAAGGCAGCAGCTGGCAGACCAAGCGAGGTGCCAGCTGGTAGACTGGGCAGGCCCACATTTGTGTGCATATAAACTGGGAGGAACAACTGGGGAGCAAGAAAGACTGCACCCCCGGGGTCCCAGCATGGGGAAATAAAACCTCAAAACCTCTGACTGAAAAAACCTGTGGGGATTGAGGCAGTGGGAGAAACTCCCAGCCTCACAGGAGACTTCATTGAAGAAACCTACAGGGTCCTAGAATATACACAAAACCACCCACCCAGGAATCAGTGCAAGAAGGGTCCAATTTGCTTGTGGGTCGGGAAAAGGTGACTGAAAGCCAACAGAGAGCTGAACAAGTAGCCTTGTTCCCTCTCAGACCCCTCTTACACAGACAGTGCTACAAAGCAGCAAACAGGGTTGCCTTGCCCTGGCCAATACCTAATCCTCTACCACTTACACCTAACAGGTGCGCCAAAACAAAGAAATATGTCCTAAATTAAAGAACAGATCAAAACTCCAGAAAAAGAGCTAAGCAATGAGGAGATAGACAACAAATTTGATGCACAGTTCAAAACACTGGTAATCATGATGCTCACAGAATTGGTTGAGCTCGGTCTCAAAATGAAGGAAGAAATGAAAGCTACACAAAGTGAAATAAAGCAAAATATACAGAGAACCAACAGTGCAAGGAAGGAAACCAGGACTCAAAGCAATGATTTGGAACAAAAGGAAGAAATAAACATCCAACTGGAACAGAATGAAGAAACAAGAATTCAAAAAAAAAAAAAAAAGAGGAGAGGCTGAGAAACCTCCAGGGCAACTTTAAACATTCCAACATTTGAATCATAGGGATGCCAGAAGAAGGGGAAAACCAAGAAATTGATAACTTATTTGAAAAAACAATGAAGAAAAACTTCCCCAATCTGGCAAAGGAAATAGACTTCCAGGAAGTCCAGGAAGCCCAGAGAGTCCCAAAGAAGTTGGACCCAAGAAAGCACACACCAAAGCACGTCATAATTACATGTCCCAAGATTAAAAGTAAGAACAGAATCTTAAAAGCAGCAATAGGAAAGGAGACAGTTACCTATGAAGAAGTGGCCATAAAACTGTCAGCTGATTTCTCAAAAGAAACTTTACAGGCAAGAAGGGGCTGGAAGGAAGTATTCCAAGTCATGAAAGGCAAGGACCTGGTTCCAAGATGACTCTATCCAGCAAAGCTCTCATTTAGAATGGAAGGGCAGATAAAGTGCTTCCTGGATAAGGTCAAGTTAAAGAAGTTCATCACCACCAAGCCCTTATTATGTGAAATGTTAAAAGGACTTATCTAAGAAAGAGAAGATCAAAAACTGTGAACAGTAAAATGACAATAAACCCACAACTATCAACAACTGAACCTAAAAAACAAAAACTAAGCAAACAACTAGAACAGGAACAGAATCACAAAAATGGAGATGATATGGAGGGTTATCAATGGGGAAGGAGAGGGGAGCAATGGGGGGGAAGGTACAGGGAATAAGAAGCAGAACAGGTAGGCATAAAATAGTCAGGGGAAGGTTTAGAATAGTACAGGAAATGGAGAACCCAGAGAACTTATATGTACAATCCATGGACATGGAACTGTGGGGAAGGGAGTGCTGGAGGATGAGAGGGGAAGTGCAGGTAGGAGGGCAATAAAGGCGAGAAAAAACTTGGGACAACTATAATGGCATAATCAATAAAATATACTTTAAAATAATTGTCAAATGGTAAAAAAAATAGTATAATTTGGTAGTTACAAGGAACTTCTTGCCAAGATGGAGGTGTAGGTAGACATGCATTGCCTCCTCACACAACCATAAGAAAGATCACAAGTATCCTCAAAACAGAAAATAACCAGAACTGCCAGAAAATCAAACTGTGTGGAAGTCGGACAACCAAGAATTTAAAGAAGAAATATTTACCCAGATGGGTAGGAGGGGTGGAGATTGGGTAGCTGGGGAAGAGAGGGCACAATGTGGTTGCAGTGAGGCACTGGCAGTGAGGCAGCAATAGCAGTGGCTGGCAGAACAGAATGGTCCCACATTCACTTGGTAGAGAAAAACTGGAGGGGACACCTGTGGAGCAGGTAATCCCAACCCCAGGACGCATTGTGCAATCCAGGGTTAAAGCACTGAGAAAATAAAGCCTCATAACTTCTGGCTTTAAAAAACCGGTGGGGGTTGGAGCAGCAGAATAAATGCTGGTCTCTCAGGAGTGTCCATTTAAACAATCTCTATGGTCCTAGAATATATACAAACCTGCCCACTCTAGGAACCACCACCAGGGCAACAGCTAGTGGGGAAGCAGTTGCACACAGGAAGTAGCTGAAGTGACTGGAAATGGGGTGAGTGTTAGCAAAAGCATTGTTCCCTCTCAGGTCTCTCACCCACATACAGCTGCACAAAGCAGGGAAGCAGGTTACCCACCACTCACAGCAAGTACCTAAGGTTCTGCTTCTTACAATGTAACAGGTACACTGAGACAAAGAAATGTGGCCCAAATGAAAGAACAGAACAAAATTCCAAAAAAAAGAATTAAGCAAAACAGAGATAGCCAACATATCAGATGCAGAGTTCAAAATACTGGTGATAAAGATGCTCGGAGAACTCGTGGAGTATGGCAGATGCATAAGGGAAGAAATGAAGGTTACACTAAGTGAAATAAAGAAAAAGCCACAAGGAACCAACAGCAAGGGAAGGAAGTCAGCATTCAAGTTAAAAATTTAGAACATAAGGAAGAAATAAGCAGTCAACCAGTACAGAATGAAGAAACAAGACTTCAAAACAATGAGGAGAGAATAAGACTCTGGGACATTTCCATAAGTGCCAACATCTGAATCATAGGGATGCCCAGAAGTAGAAGAGCAAGAAAATGAAAACTTATTTGAAAAAATAGAAATTTGGCCAATATGGCAGTGTAAGTAAAAATGCTTCACTTCCTTGCACAACCAAAAGAAGGATAATAACCAATTTAATAACAAAAAACCACCAGAACTGCCAGAGAATCAAACTGCATGGAAGCCTGACAACAAAAGAGGTAAAGAAACATTCATCCATAATGGTAGGAGGGGTGGAAACAGGCAGCCAGATGGAAAGGACAGGCAGCAGACTGTGCAGATGAGACAGAGCCTGGCTGACCGGGTGGTCCCACATTCGCACACAGATAAGCCAGGAAGATTGATGGAGAGCAAGACAGACCACACAATCTAGAGTTCCAGCATGGAGAAATAAAGCCTCAAACACTCTGGCTGTAAAAACCTATGGGGCTTACAGTGCTGGGAAAAACTCCCAGTCTCACAAGAGAGTCTATTGGAGAGGCCGACAGGGTCCTAGAACATACACAAGTCCATCCACCTGGGAAACAGCACCTGAAATGATACAAGCTGTTTGTGGGAAGAGACGAAACTGACAGAAAAGTGGGGTGACAGCCAAGCAAGTTAGCCAGCGGCATTGTTCCCTCTCAGACCTCTCCCTCACACACAGCACTACAATGCAGTGACCTGGGTTACCCAACCCTGACAAATACCTAAAGGCCCACTCCTTACAACATAACAGGTGAGCTGAGACAAAGAAATATGGCCCAAATGAAAGAACAGATCAAAACTTCAGAAAAAGAACTAAGCGACAAGGAGATAGACAACCTATCTGATGCACAGTTCAGAACACTGGTAATCAGGATGCTCACAGAACTGATTGAGTTCAGTCACAAAATGAAGGTTATACAAAGTGAAATAAAGGAAAATATACCGGGAACCAATATTGAAGGGAAGGAAGCCAGGACCCAAATTAATGATTTGGAATGAAAGGAAGAAATAAACATCCAACTGGGATGGAATGAAACAAGAATTCAAAAACAGTGAGGAGAGGCTTACGAACCTCTGGGACAACTTTAAACATTCCAACATCTGAATCGTATGGGGTGCCAGAAGGAGAAGAGGAAGAGCAAGAAATTGAGAACTTATTTGAAAAAATAATGAAGGAAAACTTCCCCAATCTGGCAAAGAAAATAGTTCCAGGAAGTCAAGAATGCTCAGAGAGTCCCAAAGAAGTTGGATCTGAGAAGAAACATATCAAGACACATCATAATTAAGTTACCTAAGATTAAAGATAAGAAGAGAATCTTAAAAGCAGCAAGAAAAAAATGAGAGTTACCTACAAAGGAGTTCCCATAACACTATCAGCTGATTTCTCAAAAGAAACCTTACTTGCAAGAAGGGGCTGGAGAGAAGTATTTGCAGTCATGAAAGGCAAGGACCTACACCCAAGATTACTCTATCCAGCAAAGCTATCATTTAGAATGTAAGGGCAGACAAAGCACTTCCCAGATAAAGTCAAGTTAAAGGAGTTCATCATCACCAAGCCCTCATTATATGAAATGTTAAAGGGACTTATCTAAGAAATAGAAGAAAATCAAAACTATGAACAGTAAAATGACAACAAACTCACAACTATCAACAGCGGAACCTAAAAGGCAGAAACAAACAAAAGCTAAGCAAACAACTAGAACAGGAACAGAATCACAGAAATGGAGATCACTTGGAGGGTTTTCAGTGGGGAGGGGGAGGGGGATAATGAGTGGAAAAGGTACAGGGAATAAGAAGCATAACTGGTAGGCACAAAAGAGACAGGGACAAGTTAAAAATAGTATAGGAAATGTAGAAGCCAAAGAACTTATATGTACAACCCATGGACATGACCTAAGAGGGGGATGCTGGATGGTGGGAGGTACAGGGTGGAGGGTGAGAAAGGGGAACAAAATTGGGACAACTGTAATAGCATAATCAATAAAATATACTTTAAAAAGTTAGTATCCAAAATTAATTTAAAAACTTAACACACACAAAAAAAAATAAACAACCCAATTAAAAAGGGAAAGGACCTGAATAGACACTTCTCCAAACTGGACCTACAGATGGCCAATACACATATGAAAAGATGCTCAGCATCACTAATCATCAGAGTAATGTAAATTAAAACCACAATAAGATATCATCTCACACCTGCCAGAATAAATATCATCAATAAATCAACAAACAACAAGTGCTGATGAGGATGTGGAGAAAGGAGAACACTTTTGCACTGTTAGTAGAAATGCAGACTGGTACAGCCACCATGGAAAGCAGCATGGAGATACCTCAAAAAATTAAATATGGATCTGCCTTTTGACCCAGAAATCCCACTTCTGGGAATATATCCAAAATAATCCAAAACACTAATTTGAAAGAACATTAGCACCCCTATATTCATTGCAGCATTATTTACAATTGCTGAGCTATGGAAGCAGCTCAGGTGTCCATCAGTAAGTGAGTGGATAAAACAACTATTGGACCATTACACATGGAATACTACTTCATCATAAAAAAGAAGAAAATTTTTCCCTTTGCAAGAGAGTGGATGCACCTGGAGAATATAATGCTAAGTGAAATAAGCCAGCCAGAGACAGACAAATACCATATAATTTCATTCACATGTAGAATCTAATGAACAAACTGAACTAACAAGGAAAATGGGGCCAGACTCATAGATGGAGAGCAGGATGACAGCTAGTGGGGGGTGACATGAAAGGGTGGAGGGATTGAACAAAAAGGAAAAAGGACTCATGGACATGGACAACAGTGTGGTGATTTCCAGGGGGAGGGGGCTGTAAGGGGACTAAATGGTAATGGAAAAAAACACTATAAAAATTAAATTTTAAAAAAGATAGACCATATCTTTGGCCATGTAACCACTCTGCTGTACCCCTGAAAATAATATAATATTTTATGTCAACTATTACTAAAAGATAATTTTTATATCTTTAAAAAACAGGAGGGAAGATGACAACGAAGTAGGAGGGAGTGGATTTCACTTCCTCTACACACAGGAGGAAAACCTGGCTAATCCACGGAGAAAAAGAGCAGACAGACAACAGTACTCCAGCGTATTTGAAAATAGGAGTCCAAAAATTGTAGCAGACACTGAAAAACCAGAAATCAGATGGTAAGAAGGATATTTCAGGACAGTAAGGTCCCCGGGACCAGTGCAGGGACCGAAGTCTGGTTGTAACCCCAGCCAGGCACCCAGAGTGGGAGCTGGGTCTACCACAGACTTCTTGAGGGTGGAGGGCCTGCCACAGTTCTTGGGAGGGAGCCAGGTTGGCTGCTCCCTCCCTCCTCAAAAGACCAGGGTCTGAGCAACACCAGGAAAGTTCTAGTCACGGAGTGAGGAATAAGGACAAAGAGGCAAGATGCACGGGGCCATGATTACCCGCGGAGTCTGTGACCACCAGCTTGGAAGAGCTGAGAGACAGGCAGTGACAGGCACTGACCCCCAGAGTTACTGGTCTGGCTGGAGAATTGGGCTACACAGGCGGCAGGCTTGAGTAGGAAGAATTTACCAAACAGAGGGACTGGGGAATCTCTTGTGACAGTCCCGAAGCTGACTCCTAACCCAGCCAGGCAGACACCCCAGGGTTAAAGGGAAGGCACTGCGACTCCCTCCCGGTAGCACTGGGAGGGGTTTGGACCCAAACCCGCAGGACTGATGTAGCCTAGCCGAGGGGGTGCCCTTGCACCCCACCCTGCAGCGATAACCACCGGGGAAAAGCACTCCAAAGAAAACCAGGACTCCCACATCTAAGATATTGAAGAGAGGAGCCAGACTAGCTCTTGGGACAGTGCTTGCAAGACAGGCTGAGTAAACATCGGGAAGGGAGAAATGCCACACCAATCACTCCCCAGCCTCCTGGAGACAGCAAGACCAGAAAAACTGGTTTGACCAGTTTGAAACCAACAAGAGGTGTGCGTGTTTTGTTTTTTTCATGCTATTTTTTAAGTAAGATTTTATTTTTATATTATTATTTTTCAATTTTTCATTACTGTTTTATCTTTCAATTGCCTTTTCCTCTCTTTCCTTCTTTCTTCATTTACTTCTTCATCCTTTCTTTCTAATTTTATCTCTTCTTTCTCCCTTCTCTTGCCATTTTTTTAAATACCCACAAGTGAGAAAAAAAACTTGCAACTGTGAAAGGACCTGAGGTGGACTCAAAGAGGAGACAAATTTCACTCGGCTATTGCAGGAAAACTACAAGTTGCTGAATATTTGTATTATTATTATTATTTATTCTTTTTTCACTATTCCTACATCTTTTATGTTAATAGTATTTTTGTATTCCCTTTCTTTCTGTATAGTCTTCTTTGCTTGGCGGGTTATATTGTACCATTTGACAGGTTTCCCCTGTTCTCTCTTCCACATTGTATTGCTAATCTACTGTCCTTCATGTGACTTGTGTTCCATCAGCACACTACTCAAAGTCCTATACCCCCTGTTCATGTTATTCAGATCACATAGATTCTGGCATATGAGAGTTGAACTAACATTATTCTAAATAATTGCTATTCCACACAATTGTAAATACTACACAGCACCCTTCTCAGACTTTAGCCCATGTCACAGCCTCCTGAACTCTATTATTGTGGAGGTTAACTCTATTCTCTCACA
>PVKM010010251.1:0-35253 GCA_004027735.1 Carollia perspicillata
CATGCCAGCCTCCAAGGAATGCCCTAATCTCTTCTTCTGCACACAGAGATATTGCCCCCCTCCCAAAACCCAGCTGAAGTGACCTCTCTGAAGAGTTCTGCCCAAAATGCCCCCCTCCCTCCCTCCTCGGAGGTCTGAACTCTAAATTCCTCTGGCAGGTTTCTACAGCCTCCCTTGGTTCGCTAACCTCACTAGTCCACAATTTAGCAGGTGTTTGATAAATATGGGCTGGTACAAGATTAAAATAGAAGCCCAAGAGGGTGAGACTCCCTAATCCAATTTCACAGATGGGATTACTGAGGCACAATGACTGGAAAAGACACTTAGAGACATTGAGACCCAGACGTGGGAGGAACCACGTGAAGGTCTCTCAGCCTAAGAAAATAAGGGTCTGCTTGCCCTCCCCATCCCACTTTATAGCCCCTTGCAGTATCTATCAAAATAGCAGCAGCCTGGACCAAATGGCATTTGCTACGGTCAAACCATGACAAGAAACATCCCATGCCCTGCCTCTGTCTCCTGCTGTGTCCTTCCCGCCCTGTTCGTTGCCTTTAGAAGCGGAACTCCATGCTCTTGTTCACACTGTTCTCTCTACCTAGTCTGACCTTCTCACTCTTTTGTGCCTGCCTAAGTCTTAATCTTCAGAACTCAGCTGTAAGTAGGCCATCTCAACAGCCAACAATTCTTCTCCTCCTTACATCTGCACCAATGTATGGGGTACTGCAGATCCCCCATCGAGAGGTGAGTCTATTACTTCTCCCCTTGAACCCATGTTGGCCACATGACTTTCTTTGTCCAAGGGACAATGCCAAAAATGATGAAAGTAGAGCCTTGCCAAATGTTTGTGCACCAGGGCTCACTCTCTCTGACTTCTCCTGAGAACCCTGCTGGGTGATGAGAGAAATGTGGCCCCTTTGCCCATGTCACCCCAGACAAGCCTGCTGCTAACCGGCAGGCCTGTGAAGGAAGCCACCCTAGACCACCCAGCTCCCAGCAAAGCTGCCAGCTGACTGCAGACATGTGAGCGAGCTGGGCAGAGATCCGCCAAGACCAGCAGGACTGCCCCACAAAGCTCAGCCTGAACTAACTGCCCACATAACTGGGAAGTAAAAGATTGTTTGAGGCCACAAAGTGTTGGGGGTGTTTGTCACACAGCAAAGCTAACTTAAAGAACAACGCAGAGGTCTCCTCCTTTGTGAAGCCCACCTCCCCGCAAGGCTGGGTGGGTGTCCCTGCTCAGTGCCTCCTTCCACACGATATTGTAACTGTCCCTGTAGTTATTTCACACCTCACCTACTCCCTGCTCCCCAAGTCTCTGAGCTTCTTAACGCTAAAGGCCAACTTGGCCTTGGCTACCACCCCCTTACTGCCTCACCTTACTCTCCATAAACAGTACAGAACGGAAATAAACGGATATGGAAAATTCCCCCAGGGCGGGGCGCTACCATGTTTCCATCAGTGCAACCTCTTGCTCATCAAAATCTCTGTGGCCCTGATTTGAGAGAGCGAGTAGGTACTGATTGGCTCCACCACACAGTTTTGGGAGCCTAACCGGCCTATCTGTTCCTTAAACAAGCTCCCTGCCTGTTCCATGTGTTCACAGCAGCCTCGACTGCATCTGCTCCATGACCATTACTTGTAATGCAGCTCCGCAGCTCTGGTGCACAGAGGCCCAGGCCATTGGTGGAAGGATTATGGGACCCGTTTGGCTTGCAGTTCCACACCATTCAGTCCAATTTAGACCTGACAGAGCTGATGAGAGGGTGTTGGGCTGAGGGTGGAAGGAAGAAAGGATGCTCTTGATTTTCTGACAGTGTCAGAGAAGGGTGAGAAAAAGGCTCGGGTGCCCAATGTCCCTCCTGACCAGGATAGTGACTGCCAGAGCCAGCCACGAGGGCTCCTGTCACCACTCCCTGGACGCCTTTTTATGTGATTCAAATGCCAGACTCCTCTCCCCAGTGAGAGGATGCAATGTTTTCCCACACTGCCAGGTTAGCAGCAGTTGGGAAAGTGAGGTTCACTCTGGTTGTGGCTCTGTGAGCTCAGGTGAGGAGTCTGTACCTCTGCACCTCAGTCTTCTTCTCTGTCAAATGGGAGGACAGATGGATCCCTCACCTGATTCCCTCACTAGGTCATTGGAAGAAATAAGTAATGGGAGAAACTCCTGAGTAGATACACTGAATAAAACATTCCCTGTGCCAAGGTTATAATGATGATTTTAATTCGAATCACTCTGATGGAAGATGTTTGGAAACTGAAACCAAGTGACTCAATGAGAAAGGCTAAAATCCCTCCAATTTGTAATACCCTGGCACTCAAATAGAGCAGAGGGTCAGGCTCAGTCTCAACAACCAGCCACCTGGGTTCCCACCTCTGACACTTGATTTATTCATTGAGTAACCTTGCAGAAATCGCAGAACTTCTCAAGGTTTCCTTTTCCTCATAAAAACTGGACAGAATAATGTCACAATGATCACTGGCATGTGAGTGCCAAGAAGGCAGAGACAACAGCGTCTTATTCACCCCGGGTCCCATTGCCTAGAACAGTGCCTGGCATCATGTCGCCACTTCATCTAAAATAACAGAATGACTGACACCCATTAAGCAGTCCAATACGCAAGGCCCTGTGCCCAGCTGTGTGCCCGTGTCATCTCATTTCCTCTTCCCAACATCCTCACGGCTGATGGGTAGTCAGTCCACGTGCACACAGTGTTGGGGTAAAGTGTCGGCATGAGGCCTGGCACTGGTCTTTGCTCCATAAGGTTTGCAACAGTGCGTGCTGCTCCTACCACTATCTCCTCTGCGCTACACAAACACCGTGTTTTCACTCCGGATGGTATGGGCTTGGAAGCACAAGGGCCTTCCTTTGTTTGCAAATTTCTGCAGAATAGGAGTCACCTCTATCCAGTGGCCTCTCCACGGGGCACTAGGGTGCAACCCAGGCTGTCATCATGGCGTGGGGTTAGGAATTACCACACCTCTGAATTGTCACTGCTCCCCCACCCTCACCCCACCTTTTGGCTCCACTTCAAAAATGCAGCAACTAAACTTAGATTAAGTCAACTCAGCAAATGTGTCTGGAGAGCCTTCACTCCAGACTCTGGAGGGTCCTTTGCTGGGAGCTTCCAGGCACCGTTTCCCTGAACCTCGGCTGCTCATTTAGAATTTAAAAAAACTGAAACTCAGAGAGGATAGGGAGTTGTTCCAGACTACAGAGTAAGTCAGGAACTGGGCTGGTGAAAATCTAGCCTCTTGACCTCAAGGACAGATTCCTGGTCTCAGCTGGCCAGGTTCTGAGCAGCCTCCTGGCTCTGCCACGGACTTGCTTGTGACCAGGGAAAGGTGCTTCCCTCTCCCAACCTCACTTTTCTCACCTATAAAATGGGAGCAGTCGTGCTATCCTCAGAGGCCATTTAGAGGATTTACTAGAGAATGATGTTAGTGAGATAGGTGCTTGGACCTTATTCTCTATCTTAATGGAAACTGTCATGCTATCAGAGCACAGAGAATGATGCCCTCCGCTCCACACTTTGCAGGGGAATCTAGGCTGTGGATTGTCAGTTCTGTCACTTGACAATGATAAATGGGAGCTGAGAGATAGGGACCCACTTACGTGGAATCCCATCCACTCATCCCACGAACCTCCATGACAGGCTTTTCACCTTTTCTGGATGTTTCTCTTTAACAGTTTGGAGCTTTAACTCCTACCACCACTGCCACCACTGTGGTCTGTCCCCAGCATGATAAATATACTCAAAATATGCTAGAAGGAACCCCATTGCCAGAACGCCCATGTGGCGAGCAGGTGTGCCAAGCAGTTTGCTAGCGTTGGGAATGAGGACAAAGTTAGATATATCATCTCTTGAAAACATACAAGGGAATCAGGTCAGGGGAGTCATGGGTACACAGGAAGTCAAGTTTGCACAACCTAAAAATACCCTCAGAGACGCCCAGCCAGGGGAGCATCTCGGATTATGTGTCTGTGCTCCCAAAGCACAGTGAGCTCATGGACACACGCAGCTGCTCAGGAATCTGCATCTGTGTAATGCCAGGAAAACATCTGCATCTCCTTCCCACACAAACACTTGTGTTCACATGCAGCCACTGTCTCGTGCACATGCATGAATGCACAGATCGATGTGTTCGTGTATGAATACAGACACGAATGCTACACAATACATGGTGTTGCATGGAGACTCACATGTGCGTTCTGCAAAACTGCTCCTTTCCTTACACTGGAATGATGAGCATTTGTGTATGCATGCACATCCATGCATTCCTAAACGTGTACAAACAGGTATCTACATGTATATGCACGCATACATATATGGACATTTTGGTGACAGAGAGGCCACACACATGTGCAGGGCTCCCCACGTGCACATGTTTACAGCGTATTCTCCTGGTTCACCCTGTTTGCACACTGCCGTCCTGCATGTTCAAATTCACATGCATGTATGTACACTGGTGTCTTTACACATAGATGGCTGCATTCATGAATAGAAATCCGCATGTGTGCTCAGACACGCACATGCCTATAGGTATAGGTACATTTAGCCTCAGGATATACCCCAACTCTCGTTTACATTCTCACACACACAGGCACATAATGGACATAGGAAATATCCCTCTGAGACCCAGGAACAACTCTGGATCTGTCCTCCAAGAGGCCTGGATTTATGTTCAAGGAGAAAGACCCAATCCTCTCCCACACAGTCTCTGAAAGCTATTTCCTCTTTTCTGGTGTGACTGACAGGCCATCATGGAACAGAGGAGAGCAGGAAAGTCCCTGTCCCCGAGCTGTCCATCCACTTAATCCTTTCTGATTTCATTATGGGGAAAAAAATGCCACCAATTTGCTATTTCATCCCCTCAGCCTGATGTCCTTGAAAGAAATGTAGTGACACCAGGCAGAAAGAGGCCTACTGATGCTGGGCCCTGGGCGGTCCTGGTGACATTCTTAAGGGGCTTCAGCTCACCAGTGTTGTGCGGAAGCCTGGCAGGAAAGCAGCGCTGGTGCCCTGGACATGGAGGCAGCAGAAACCAGAAGCAGAAGTGATGCATGGATACTCCTCACTCCCTGCTGACAGCCACACACCGCGCTCAGCACCACTGCACACTGCAATTCATTTCACTGGCAGCACTTTCTCAGGGGAGCCAGAAGCTGGCCCATTTCACAGAGAAAGAAACTGGAACACCCAGAGGGGAAGCCACACGCTTAAGGTGCTACCGCAGCTAATAAGGAGTAGGAGTGAAGATCTGAATTCAGGTTGGCTTGCCCCAAAGCCCCTTCTAAACTCAGGTGAATCTGGAAAAGAGCTGGCCAGCCATGTGTCACTGCCTGGTGTCTGGAATCCTCCTCGTTTCTAATGCATTTCTAGGAGTTTCATTGCACAGACCAGCACCCAGTGCCCCGCAGAGGCACTGTTCCAGCCTGACCCAGGAATAGGATAAGGAGATCAGGAAGGAGAGAATGTTTAGGAGAAAAGTGTTGGGGAGAAGGGAATGAGCAAAAAATGAGAATGAAACCACGTAGGGAAAATGGGGAGGAAGGGAAGATGGAGAAGGAAGGAAAGAGCTTCAAGACGCAGTAGAACTCATCTTTCTTTTCGCCCCAATCACGAGCTCTGATCTGCCTCTCAGTGATGGGCCCTGCGGGAGCTACCAAAGGTGCCAAGGGGGCGGCAGGGCAGAGTTTCCATCCAGGGAACTCGTGGACAACTGGGGCTCGTGTCTGTTTTATGGATCATGTTAAACCTTGACCAGGTGTTCTTAAAAATATTTACACAATTTCCAAATCAATGAGGAAAGAAAGATGTGAAAATGACCCTCAGCATCACCTCTCCTCTGCCATAAGTCTACTCACAACGATGAGCACCAATTATCCATCAAGCCTATGACACACACTTTCTCACATAATTCTCACAACTGTATTTTAAGACAGTTATTACATCCTGTTATCGATCGTGTATCCATGTGTGTGCACGTACATAAATACCTGCCGACTCAGAAACGAAGACACTAAGTGACGATCACACAGGACTGCAGCAGCAGAGGCAGCATGCAGACCCCTTCAGCCTGACTCCACCATCCTTGCCCTAAGGTATTCTTCTTGCTGCCACTCCCACAGCTGTGCCTACTACCTGCAGTGGCCAGTTTTCCACAATGTTGGCTATTTGGCGCAGGGCAGCCCAGCTGGGTGAACCGTAAGAGATCATCCAAAGAGAGCAAATATGAGGTTGGGAGAAGAGAAGTGGCTTGGCCAAGGTCTTTGTGCAATAAATGTCTGGACTGAGACTAGGACCTGCCCTTTGGACCCCAAGCCTGACACTCTTTCAAGAGTACTTGGCAGGCTACTTACATTCAAGATGAGAAATCCTCAGCCTGAGGTCACTGCCCCAGAAAGCAGGAAAGCAGACAGGAAAGGGTGAAAGGGTGGTGCCTGAGAGCTCTCTGCTGGAAGCAAGGGGGAAAGAGTTGATCTTCCCACCCCTGGGGCAACAGTATTAACACCTTTATTTTATAGATGAGCCAACTGAGGCCCAGAGGGAGGAAGGGATTTACTTAAGAAAAAAATAGAGCAGCCTTTTCAAACAAAATCCAGATTCCTTTTCCACAGAACCTTCTCTGAAAACTCCCAAAGCCACTGGGGGAGAAAGACCAGGGCTGGAGATGGCAGACCAGTAGCTGCAAAAGTGTTACCAGGTCTAGGACCTCTGATCAGGGACAGTTGCATGGGCTCATGGCTTGCGTAGTCACAGAGGGTCTGGCAATGAGAAGCCCACCATGCTTACTTTAAGGCTCTGCTCTCACCATCTTGAAACTCGTACTAATATTTGAACAAGGGACCTCATGCTCTCATTTTGCAATGGGCCCTGTGAGTTTTGTAGCTGACTGTCTTTGATACTCCCCCTTTCTGAGTCAGTTCCCTCAAACTGAATGAGGTTAATAATAGTGCTAACTTGCACTCACCTTTCCATTCAGGTCAACAGAGCTTCCTCGTGTCAAAACCTGCACTCCGCCCAAGGTTTTCCTAACCCTCATCCTGGGCAGGCCAGAGATGCCAGGGAACTCCCCCCACCCCTACCCCCATCCCTCAACCCCTAGCCAATGACAGACAGGAAGTCAGGTAAAGGATACATGCTTGGATAGTCCTTGTTCTCTTCTGTCCCCCAGCATTCCTTCAGGGACTGAGCTCCAGAGGCCCACAGCAGTGCCCTGGTCAGCTGTGCACCCTTCACTGGCTCACTTCCCTCCCCGCGTCACTTGTCCTACTGGTGCTTCCTGGGACCGTCTCCCAAATAAATTACCTGCACTCATCTCCTCAACCCTGCATCTGCCGAAGGGCCCAATGTAGTCGAGGGCTTCATTGAGATAATGCACGTGAAGTGCTCAGTACAGCATCAGGCAGACACGAGCCCTCAATAAGTGGTGGGCTCATCGAAAAAGAAAAAAAGCCACTTTACGAGAAGACACGAGGAAGACAACAGAATATTTATAATTGATTCCTAAATTTATCCTTCTAATGAAATCATCTCTGGCAGACTCTGCTCATGACCAGTCAGAAATGATTCTCAAGGCCCCACTTCCCCGCAGAGGCAGATGCCAGTCACTCTGGCTCCTCACACCCAGTCCCAAGTGCAAGTTCATGCAGCCATCATCCACAGCCTTCCTGGCCTCAGGAGCAAGAGGGCAGCACACACCTGCCCAGCATCTCTGAGTCTGGCAGTCAGGCATGTATCTACTCCTTTGTCTCACAGCTGCAAAAACTGAGGGACAGGAATAGGCCCAGAGAAACTAACATGTGAAGGGCAAGTACAAAGGAATCAATTAGGTGGCCTGCCATCTACTCTCCAAATAGGCCTCTTTACTGACCGATGTATTTGTTAATTCTTTTTAATTGCCCATGCACACGCGTACATACTAGCAAGTGAACTCCAACGATGCAAGACATTTGCCTGTTGTATTCAACGCTGTATCCCCCAGAAGCCTAGCACAGTGCCTGGCACATAGTAAGTGTACGTTAATATTTATTAGGTGAGCAAATGCTCATCTAATGAAGTTCTTCCTGGCCCGCCTCCAGGAGAACAACAAATCCAAAGAGCCTCAGAGCCCCACCGTCAGTGTGATCAGAACAGCATGGTCAAGAGCACGGCTCTGGAGCCAGACCATCAGAGTGGAACTCCACCCCACCGATTAGTCCCTGGGAGGCCAAGTCCCTAGGAGACCCTCAGTCTCCCCATCTTTAATAGGGCATCTGCCAGTATTTATCAAAGGAGGTACAGTACGTACAACACCGACCCCAGGGTAAGCACTCAGTAGAGATGAGCTGTGATTAATGTCAAAATAAAAGCCCTTCTGCCCCTGAGGCTCTCCTCCTGTGGCTAATACACTGGGGGAAGGTTTCCGAATGTGAGGAAATGCACGGGGGCTGGTGCGGCGCACACCTGCACGCCGTGTGTTTTCATCCAATGAATGAACAGAAAGTCACAAGGGGAGGAGGTTATATCCACGTCTGTGTCCTCCAGTCCTTACGCTGACCTCGAGGAGCAAGTGCCACTAAGGTGTGACACTGCCTCTGATGACCCGGAGAGGGAAGGCCCCAGGCTCACATGCCCCTGGTTGCAATCCCAAGCTGGCTAGAATGCACACAGCATTGTTTGCTTTCACTGTATCTATTTTTATAGTGGCTTTCTATTTCTCCAAGTGATGCTGGTTTCCCATTTATGACTATGACATTAAAGTTCCCATTTACAATATATACATTCATTTAGAAAAATAAATATGAAGTAAAAAAAAGTGAAGACATATATCTGGAGAATATCAGAGAATCAGATGATGTCCTGAAATGACTGAGGTTTGGGATTCTGAGCTAGTCTTGGGATACGAAGCCCCTTAGGACAGGGCCCGGTATTTCAAGGGCCCTACCCAGCCCTGCCATTGACTTACGCTGTTTGACTTTGAACGATCCCATCTTCCTCCCTGGGCCTCAGTCCTGCTATTTAAAAATGAAGAGATCAGAAGTCCAAGGCTCCCAAAAATTTTTGAAATGTGTTCAGTCCTTTCAGGATTCCAATAAAAATGGTAACAGACCAGTGGAAAATGCATTGAGGCCACGTGACCACGTGTCTCCACGATGTCTCACTCCTAGACGAGAGTTTGCAAATCCAGAGACTCGTTGGAACCCATTTGTTCATTAACATGGATTCACTTTTAATGTCACTTCCTCTCTCCCTGCCAAACTCCTGACAAAGGAAAGGAAGCCAGCATTGAAGAAGAAACCATGTTTAGAAACCTCATTCGTCATAGCACCCAGCTTTTCACACACAAGGCATCGGGCCACTTTCAGTGTCCTCTGCCCAGCTTGGTCAGCACTGACGCCCCTGTGTGGTGGTGTGATAGAAAGAGCCTTGGAGAGGGCACATGTGTGGTGACAGCTGACTCTCGGGGCACTGCATAGATAACTGGGCTTTGGTTCTTGGTTTTGGATTATCCCATATTTACTTCTCCAGCTCCCAAGCAGCCTGTGATAACAGGAGACTCAAAAGACAGGCAGGAATCAGACTAAGCCTTAGGCCTCCCTCTGCCCCAGGGAGGCCTCAAATGGGAGTGGTGGACATGCAGCACATCAAACGCACCAGAATGCAGAGCGAGAGGTGCAGCCCCAGAAGCACAACCTGGACAGAACAGTAGCACTGAGGAGACAACGACTGACTTTGCCTAAAGAGGCACCATGGAAAGTCGCCTGGACAAATGATGCCTGAGTGCAGTCATGAGGGGAAGACCATGTTTGCCAGATGAAGGTGGGGGAAGATTTCTGGACACAAAAGTGCAAAATCCCATGTTAAAGATACACTTGTATATACAAGTCATTAGGTGTCACTGGTGGCCAAATTGAGGACACAATCTTCTGGGCGAACTTGCAAAGTCACCAAACCTCTCTGAGACATGAGCTTCCAGTACTGCCCAGTCCGGACAGGCACTGGACACTGAGGAAGGACTCACGGCTCAGGATGCAGTCGTGGCTGAGCACGGAGCAGCAGCACCTGGGCGTTGCGAGGCAGGTTGGAAACAGGATGTGTACAGGAAGCCCTGACAACCAGATTCCATGAGACCCATCACCACCTCCTCAATTTTCTCTGCATTTCCCTTTTCCTTTGTACTTTGAAACTTATGTCCTTGCTTCCTAAATTCTCCTTCCCACCCATCCCTTTCCGAACCCCCCCTCCCTTTCTCAAGAACAAAAACACTATGTATCACTTCCCTAACTAACAGGCAGAGGCTTTTAACAGGTTTTTAATGCACTGCTAGACGATGCCTTAAGGCTTGAATCCCCAAGGACACCTCGCTGCAAAGGATGGAGAATCCAATCCGCAGCTACCGGAGCTTTGGATTTTATTGTTTTCATAAAACACTGCTAACAACTGTCTGTTTCACTCGCTGGTAGACACACACAGAGTTAGTCTACTCGCCCTCGCCCTAAATGTTTAAACGACGTGATACAGAGATGAACAAACGCACCCTAGGAGGATCGGGGTCTGCATTAGCCACAATGATACAGGGTTCAGAGAACAGTGTCAGGGGCCAAACCCAAAAGTCACTGTCCACCTCCCGAAACCTCATTCGGCCCTGGGTTTTTTGGACGCGCCCCTGTTCAGCTCTAACCTGAGTAGAGCCACTTGAATGACAAATTCTCTCAGATCTTTACTGGTCACCAAAACCTGCCCTCCCGTAATATGGTTATAAGTGATGGTACAGGCTCCTACTGAGTAAAAATATCCCCAAGACTATTTCCAGAGGCCACCTGTCAGGAAAGAAAACTCCTAGGAAGCGTGTCCCCATGGAAAGAACTAAGAGAATGATCTGAATGTGAGACAGTATATAACAGATCTACGAGAGAAGAATTTCTCAGCACGGCTGGCTCCCTCAAACACATCCATGACACTAATAACAAATACTTACCCAAGGTACCCTGGTGTTTTCCATCAGAATCCCCCCAGAATTTAGAACCTCTGGCCGAGCTGGAACCAGAAGTGATTACACCTTCCTAAATGGCCCACGGCATTTCACAGAGTCTCATGAACGTCTCTGTTTCAAGTAATAAGTTAACAGCAGAACCAAGATTTTAACTCATATCTCTTGACACCAGGCTGGTTTGTTACTCCCCACTCTATCGGGACTGGAGGGCCTGGGCCTTTTAGGAAAAGCACTGAAAGCACCCCTGTGAGCCTGCAGAGTCTCTGGAAAGGAGCAGCACCTCCACCCATTAACAGGGCTGCAGAGACCGACCGACCTCACAGATGCCCAGCCACGTGAGAACAGATGTCAGGACTCCCTGAGAGCTGGGCCGTGGGTACAGCAGCAGCACGGCCAGGACCCCTGACATGCCATGAAGACAGGCTGAGCGCCATCCCTTATCTATCTACTCCAGACATGGGCTGTGATCCAAGGCAGAGAGCTGGCAAGACTGAGTGTAGGTAGGTTGGTCAAACCCCTGGTTGGAGATGCTGGGAGCTCAGCAAGACACTAGGTCCGAGGTGGCCAAAAATATCTCCCCTTTTCTTTGGATCCCTATTGGAGCCACAGGAGTGGAACTGCACTGCCAAGTTACATGATACTCTTTGGTGAGGCAGTATGGCACAGAAGTAAGGACATGGTCTCTGGGGCCACTCTGACTGGGTTCAAATCCCACCTTGGCTAATCTCTGATTTGCAAGCTTTTCAAAAGTTATTCATGGTCTCTATGCCTCAGTTTTCTCATCTGTAAAATGGGGATACTAATAATGCCTCTGTCTCTGAATTTTGTGATAATCAGATATGTTATTATACGTAACACACTTTGCCTGGAAGAAAAATCTACGTTTTATAAATGCTGCTCATCCTTGTGCATCTGAATCCAACAGGACCACAGCACTTTTTACAGTATTGGTTACTGTAAACTTCCCAGGTTCCCTCTCAAGCCTTGGTCCATTTAGACTTCCGTTCTTCCTGGCTAGAGGAGGAAGACGCTTGGGAGAGACACCAGATGCTGAAGAGCCTCTGAAACGAGGCGGGCCAGCATCCGAGGTCTAGGCTAATTTAGCTTTGTGCTGTCTGTGCAACGTCACCCTTTTCTGTGTACCCAGCTTGGGACTCTCCCTGTCAGACTCCAGGTGTGAACGAACCAGCCGGCCTCTGGATGTGACACTGGAGGGGCTCCAGAATGAAAGTATCCAAATGGCCTGTTCTTTGATGGAAAACTGAGGCCCCCAGAGGGGAAGGGTCGTCTCCCCGGACAGAGAGCAGGTCCCCACCCTGGGTGATGACCTGAGTCCTGTGTCTCAGTCATTCGCTGCTGCTTCTCCCACAAGGCGCTGCCCTGCAACAGGCCTGGGGCTGCAGAACTCCGAGGCCTTATTGTTACGCAGCATTTTGTGAAAGGGAAGTACTCCAGAAGGACCTCGTCTGGCACTGGTTCTGCTAATTCGTTGAGGGGAGGAGAACCAGCTAGTCACTATGGGAGGCAAATTAAGGCACATTTGTTTTATATAGGGCAGCACTTAGAAAATTGCTTCTTCCAGAGACTCCTGGGAGAACTTCCTTCTCTTCCAAGGAAAGAGTCATTTGCTTTAAGAGAACCATTTATTCTGATAAGATCAAAGTAATCATTAGGGCTGTGCTCCTCTCTGGACATACATATATATTTTTTATTAAATACGGTGAGAGGCCCCATAATGGGGTGTTTTATGCAGACCGATAGTCGCACCTTCCACGTGAAAGCGTAGTCTCAATCAGTTTTCGCCTCTATTTTCGTCTAATGCTTTCTCTCGGCAGCACAATAAGGCATTTAGCATGGCAGGAAAAAGAAAATAAAACCTGGATTCTACCACTTTATTACTGTACGGCCTCAGACGAGTTACTTTACTGCCTTGTAAAATGGGAATAACAATGCTGTCCCATTCTGCTTCACAGAATGGCATCACGAGTGAACAAGGGGTCCGGACCCACTCTATGTCAGCAGTCCCCCGTCACACATCAGGACACTGAAGCCAAGAGATCTGGATACGGACACAGCGAAGCCCAAGATCCGCGAGACCTGTAGCAAAAGACACAGGCGGCCCATTTCCCAGCCCCATAACTTCCCTACGACACCGTGGGTTTGAGTTAATAACATTGGAATTGATGCCCGGAAAACTGAGTTCACTGCAGGGGCTGTTCTGTTTTGGTCTGGATGATCCCTGTTGCAGGGGTTCTGCTGTACAGTGGAGGATGTTGAGTAGCATCCCCAGCATCGACCTGTTAGATGCTAGTACCATCTCCCCATCCACCGATTGTGACAACCCAAAATATCTCCACACGTGGCCAAATGTCCCCAAAGGGGCAAAATTGCTTCCCATTGGGGCCTATTGCTTTAGAGAAGAAATAATAATAACAAGAAGTTGCTGAACTCACAATACAGAACTAGTTCCACGTCCTAGAACACCATGGTATCTCTCCCCACCCATTCCCGCCAGAGAGAACGTTTCCTCTATCTGGAATCCCTCCTCCTGCCCCGTTCCCACCACACCACTTCACAGATCTTTACTGTTCAACTCAGGGTCATGTCCTCTGCAAAACCACCCAGGGTCCCCTACAACTGGGATGGCAGAGAGACATGTCCTTGGTTTGAAAGCAAGCTGTGGTCCTCTTTTCTCACAATGTGTTTATTTCCCTGCACTCTTGAACTAAATCTGGCATTCCTTGAGGGCAGCGTGTCTGCCTCATTCACAGTTAAATCCCTAGCAGCTAACACTAAGGGCTAGGCTTGAATAAATAAATGCATGAGCTGAATGTTAACACTTAATCATCATGACTACGTGTCAGACCCATCGTGCCTCCTCTCTCAGCACATCCTCACATGGATGTCGTTGCTGCGTCATAGGCTATCACTACCACGTGTTTCTAGACAGTAATTAACTCCCCGAGAGCGGAGAGAACTCACCCAGTGTCACACAGGCTACAGATGGCAGGCACAACGACACTTGTGAACTTCAGCCGGTAAGGCTCTCGCTCTGCCAGTCTGACCTTCTGTCTTTCCACTCGTATGCTCTGCTGTCTCGCTCCTGCAAGTAGCCCAACTGCAGAGCCCTCGGCCTTCGGCCCTTGGGTCCTGGGTCCTGAGACCACCCAGTGCTTCCTCTCACCAGGGCCCGACACGTGGAGCCTGGGCGGTGGAGCAGCAGACAGGTAGGTATGGGGGTGACACCTCGTGTGCCCAGCCTCCAGCACAGGCACCGGTGGGCTCTGGCCAAGCAGCCAGCTTCTCCCTGAAGCAGCACGAGCCTAAATTAAGGACTGTGGGCATTTTCAACACACTTTCTCGTCTCTGGCGGTGTTATTACACTCCTTCAACCTACCCAGTAATGGGGGCCTTCAGGGGCTGGAACAGAAACAATGATTTTTTTCCCTCCTTCTCCCAGAGTCAAGACCAGAATTTAATAAAGGTTAAAAAAAATACTAAGGTGTTCCAATTCCTCCTCTCTGCAGATTTTTTTTTTAATTTAGTTTTAGCCATGATGATAGATTGACACTCCTGAGGGCTGAAGTTCATCCATTTTCATAAGGGGTCTGGTGCAGACACAGAGCGTGCCATTTTTATGTGTGCACGCGCATGCACACACAAACACCACGAAAAGAGCAGTTTCTTTTTTGTTTTTAAAGTCAGCTGTATTGAACTGATGGGGCGCAGTGTGTTTGCCCCACCTCTGACCCCTGAAGCCGCATTCTCAGGTACAAACTGACATCGCAGACAATCGCTTCAGATCTTCCCTCAGGCAGACCACCACCACCGCCATGCGGTCCTCCCCGTTTTCACTGAACATCTAGAATCGATGTCTTGGCTGTAGCTCGTGCCACACAGAGTCTCTTTGGGGAACATGCATCTCAGCTCCCCAAATGTTACATGACTCTGCCAACCTTAGGACCCCCAAACGTCGTGGGTGATGGGGTCCTCGCCAGCCCCCACTCTGCAGAATTCAGTCTCACCTCCTGCTCTCATTCTAAATCACCAGCATTGGATTCACTCAGAGAGGTTGTGAGAGGCCGGGGGGAGGATTCCGTGATCACAAAGAAACCGTCAGCGTTAGAAGTCAGCATGCTTCCAGTGTGAAATATACCCAGGATTGACTCTCATTTGAATATTAATTATTTCCCTCGGATGGAAGCATGTAACAGGTATACTGTTTATCTTACTTCATGTACATTTTTACTTTTTTGTCCTTGTTGTAGGCAGTAGACATTATGACACACACACTTTGTAGATGAAGAAATAAAGACTCAGGGTAAAACCAAGTTAACTCTATTTATACTTATATCAATTCATGTAACCAATCAACAAACTGCCTAACAGTGGGCTGTATGCCCCTGCTAGATTTGGGAGACACAGTGAGGAATAAGACAGGCATGGCCATGTGCCTTTCTAATGGAGGAGAATCAACCCATTGGGTGCCTGATGCCTTAGCAAAAAGGACCTGATGAGGTGAGCACAGTGCAGGGCCCCTGGGAGCCAAAGGAAAAGAGCCAGCCAGCCACGGTCATGCAGGCTCACAGGGGAATGTGGCATCTATACTGAGAGCTACAGGGTAAGTAGTTTTCAAGGGGAAGAACAAAAAGCGTTCCATCCAGACTGAGCAGATGTGAACATTCAGGAAGAAATATTGACTCTGGGTCCTTAAAATAACTGGGAGATGGGGCGGGGGAAACTCCGCCTGGCTGGTACATGGGTTTGGGGAAGCAGGGGCAGGCCGTAACAAGCAACAAGGCTGGAGAGGTAGGCTGGGCTGGCTTATGCCAGGCCTCGCGGACCACACTCTGGATTTGGAACTTCTCCTGATATCCAAGTGGAACCACTGCAGAAATTTAAACAGCTTTAAAAAACACAGGGACTCCTGACTGGTATGGCTCAGTGGGTTGGGCATCATCCCACAAAGTGAAAGGTCACCAGTTCAATTCCCGGTTAAGGGCAAATGCCTGGGTTGTGGGTTTGGTCCTTGGTTGAAGCACCTGCAGCCAATTGATGTTTCTCTCCCATATCTGTGTTTCTCTCTCTCTTTTCCCCTCCCATCCCACTCTCAAAAAATAAATAACAGAAAAAAGAAGAAAAGACATGAGGCACACACCTAGGCTGGCTCTCTGCCTCCAAAAGGAGAAGAAAGGACCTGAAGGCAGTGGGAGGGAGGGTGTTGAGGGAAACTTACTATAGAAGGCAAGACTTATCCTGGGCGACCCTATAGGAGAGGAGGAACGGGTTGGGCATTCTCAGAAATAGTGCGTCTAAGACACTGCATGTTGTGTTTCAGGGACATTAGACTTGGGAAGACAGGAGTGAGATGCTGCTGGAGCAGCTGGTGGGCGAGACTGTGGCATCATCCATGTAACTTATTTAATAATGAAACAGGCAGACAAGAGACGCCATCTGAAGTGTGGATTCTTGGCCCTGATCCCTGTGGGAGAGGCTGATGACAGGCCAGACTCCTGCAGGTCCAGACAGCACAAGACTATTGCAGATGATCCACATGAAGATGCCCAGGGCCCCGATGCAGGGCTCACCCCTCACCTTCCAGCCCCCAAACCAGACACAGACAGCAAAGCCTCCCCCTCCGACCTCCTCCATTGCCATGGACTCTCCAGGCACCTTCTCTGATGTTAATGACAGCAGCCAGCCCAGGCGGCCCTGAGTCTGAGCTGGGCCCACCTAGACTGATCATGTGACTGAGGAGCTGGGCCCACAGGCCCAGAACCCCACTCTCCTTCCCGGATACAGAGTCTCCTGTCCCTGTGTCCTGTTACCACCAGACTCCTCAAGGATGACGACTGTCTCATCAATTCCCCTACTAATTTCCTGCTGTAGGTCCTCATGCAGACTGATAAGGAAGTAATTAGGATGGACGCGGAGGGATTACAGGAAGGGAAAATGTTCCCCTGTCAAGATAATGCCACTTTCCCACCACCCCTTCCCTGACAAACGACCAAGCAGGAGTTAGGGGGTTTTAAAAGATGGAGAAAAATACAAGGGGTGTGAGAGAAATTAAGTGGAAGAAGGGGATGGAACTGCACATGGTAGAGCTGAAACAGACCTTGAGCAGCACCTAAGTCAGGGGCTCCAACATCAAAGCCCAAGGACAGCAGGCAGGCAGTTAAATGAATGGGGTCGAATGGAGAGAAGAAAAATCGGCAGGATATGCGTGATGATGAATGACAAGTGGCCCTGGGCCTTTGGCAGTTGTGGGAGGGAGAGGCAGGGAACGCACACTCGTTTGGTAAGAGACAATCCAGCAGCCCCTTCGGCACACAGCCATGCAGGAAGGAAGCCCAGTTTTGGCAGCAATTCTAATTTTTCCCCCGAGAAGCTAGAAATCCAGCTGTTGTGTGAAATTTCTCGATTTTTTCTTCATTTTGGAAGCCTCTCCACTTTTTTAAAAACAAACTATTTTACAAGCCAAGCAAAATGATATCTGCGTGCCAGATGTAGCCTGTGGGCAGCCGGTTTGCGATCGCTAATTTTAGTCCAGTTCCTCCTTTACAGACGTGGAAACTAAACCATGTTCCTAGTTAAAGGCGGCCTTGTCCAAGGTCACAGAGCAAGTCAATGGCACAGCCAAGATTCAAATAAGCTTCTGCTCCCCGCCCTCCCCCCTTTACAACCCTAAAACCTGGAAGCTGATCTCAGATCACAGGATCAAAACAGGCATGTAAATAATAACAATGGGTGCAAGTGGAAATATCAAACTGCAAAAGGCGACTGTGCAGTGAGAAATGAAGAGATCACTTCCAGTGGTGGCAGTCAGGGAGGGAGGGAGGGCAGACGAAAGACGTCGTCCAGAAGGGACTGACCATGCATTGCTTCAATCCTGTAAGATAGTCTTTGAGCACCCACTTCTGAACTCGGAGGTTGGAACTGGGGCTATGGGCACAATCCCAACCCTTCAAGCCACTAGAGTAAAGGCTGAGAAAGTGCTGCCAGTGCCGAGAGTATCTCCGGGTAACTGGGCTGAGCCAAAGAAAAGTAGTGAAGTGGTGGTAACAAGAAGGTCCTCAAAGACAGGATGACACTTAAGAGGGAGTACAAAGAAGAAACCTTCTATCAGTGGAGAGGGGCGGTGGATATAAATTAAACCCTCAAGGATGCTAAGGATTAGAACATTTGGGACCTAGTGGGGGCATGGATTCAAGACAGTGGGAACATACAAGCCTCATCCTGGGATGTAACTGGGAAATGCAGGTCATTTTAGCTACAGTATATATTCAAGAATGTAGCCATGAGGGGAGGAAAGCTGAGCCCCCATCTGACAAGGCTGAGTGTGCCAAGCAAAGAAGTACGTACATGCTAATTAGGAAGAGGTCAGCTACTAAAAGTTTGGGAGCAAGGAACAAAAGCGGTAGTGCTATCAGTGCTGTGTTTAGGAAAGGTTCACCTGGCAGTATACAGTGAGCTAGCTGCAGGAGCCCCTTGGGAGCTTACTAAGAGCTCACCCATCCTCCTGCAGTAAAAATCTCTTGAGCAAGTACCATGTTCCAGGCAGGCACTGTGCTTGGAGCTGGGGATGCAGTGATGAAGAATGCAGTCATTCGCTGCATCTATTGCACCCCTGGTACATATCCAAGCAGCCTTGGAGAGCAGGGTTTCAGTCATTTTAGAGCCAAGCACAGAGCCTCACGTAGGCTAACTGCTCAGGGCCTGCTTGCTCCGCCTAAGTGAGGAAGATCAAAATTGAAGGACCAAGCACGAGTAACTCCAGCAGCGCTCAGAAGCACGGATGACAGAGAAGATGCCTGGTGGGAGTAAAGATCTCAGGTTCTGGGATCAGTCTTCTGGGTTTGTCTTGAGTCTCTTTAATTGTTATATAACCCTGAACAATTCCCTTCCCAGGCCTGGGGGTCACATCTGCAAAATCAGGGAGCTTGAGCCAGTTCTGTGTCCCTAAGGTCATACACGAAATTGGAAGCGTGATAAAATGGGGTAGATTGGGATGAAGGAAGAGAGTATACAATATGCAGAATCCCTGAGGATGAAAAAATAATGTCAAAAAGAGGAAGGGGAGGAAAGCCAGATTTGGGACCCTTTGGGGCTACTCAGAGCCATGAAGCTGGAAATATGTATGCGAACTTCTGAAATCACCTTTCCACCTTGACCTGCCATTGGAGACACCTCAAGCTCAATTGCCATTGCTGTTTCCCATCACGTACATATTATAGTTACTGGGTTCTCTAGGTATTCTATGCATGGGGGAAAAGTGCTTTCCTGATGGCTGTTAATTAATCTTTCACTTCCTCCCTACCCCCACGCATGGCAGAAACTGCTAAGAGCCTCATTTTTCATTCTGGGGGAATGGGCACAAAAAAGGGCTGAAGGGTCACTCAGGCTAAGGCTGATTCAGGACTGGGACTTGGTGCCTTTGTGCAGCCACTCGTCATGTGTCTGGAGGTTGACCCAGCTAGAGAGGCACAAAGTGACCGAGCTAAGCAATGAGTTGTTTCGTGAAGGAACTGAGGGCAAATCCCTACCACACGGGGGAAGGAATAGCAGTCTCAGAAGAGCGGATGCCTTTGGAGACTAAAAAGGAAAGGAAGGTAAATTGAAAGGTTGGGTCACGTCCCAAGAAGTCTGGCCTCTCCAGGTGGGGTTTAACCTGCAGTTCAGAGAAGGGAACATTGACCTCCTGCTGTAGAAGCAGAGACAGATGACCTCTGGTAAGAGGGTCATGGGAGGTTCACCTCTCACTGAAGGGCCAGGAAAGGGTGACCATTGGCAGGGAGAACAGAGAAAGGTGACCTACACCTAGAAGAGCAGAAACGGGTGACTTCCAGCTGGAGGATCAGGGGTCGGTTACCTTCTTTCTATAGGATGGCTAGTAAGACTTCCAGGAAGAAGAGGTATTTGAGCTGACTGCCTTTAAAGAACTGCAGACAAATAAAAAAATAGCAGGCAGACCAAGGCACTGTCACAGCTCTCAGCGAGAGGCAGCTGCCCTGCCTTCTTCAGACGAAGCAGTTAATTTATCCAACTCACTGTTCTCTAGTTCCTTACTTTTTAACATGCGTTCAAGGTCCCTGTCACTGGTGGCTTAGGATGAATTAAAATTGACTTTTGAAGGAAGGCAGGAAGAAGGAGAACCAGCAGCAAATGGGGAGAAGATACCCTGCTGTTTTTAATCAACTAAGAGACACAGGAGGGGAAGCTTGGCAAGCTGGTGAAAAGAGGGGCGGTATCAATACTTTCACTTCCTTCTCCAAGACCTTATGACACAAGGTGCTAGCTCTGAGGACGCCATATCAAGTGGCCTGCTCAGCTGCCGCTGGGGTCACAAATGCAAGGCCCAGAAAAGCCAGAAGCTTGCCATGATAATAGCTACCATTTATTGTTTACAGTGTTCCAGGAATTGGGCTCCACACTGAAATAATAATGGACATTTTAAAGCATACACTGTCCTAGGAGCCTGTGCCTGGCACTTCTAATGCATTACCACTTTTCATCCTCAAGCTGCCCTACAAGGTATGAACTGATACCATTCCTATTTCCAAGCGAAGAAACGGGGACTCAGAGGCATTAAGGAGTTTCAACAAAGTCACCAGTAACTGGCAGAACACAGCCTCAAGACCAGGTCTTTGTGACGCCATGGTCCTTGCTCTTCATCGCTGTGCACCCATTTGAGGACACACCTCTCTGTACCTAGAGCTCATGGATTATCAGGGAAATAAGCTGATGGGGCTGTTGTGTCCCTGAAGGAGAGCCTACCCAAGCAAGCCTGGCTGTTCCCCTTACATTTTCCCATGAGGGCACTCCAGCCAGTTCCCAAGAGGGAGAGATTCTGAGACCTAAAGGTGGTAGAGAACTCCTGCTCATTTGACACACTCTGCGCAAGGCTTCAGGAAACCCAAATGGCATGGTGAGAAATGGGTCCAGTCAGGACCCAGAGACAGGGTGCTTAGCCACATGTCAGGGACAAATGGAAACACAGCATGGAGCTTTTCAGCCTGAGTCCCGCTCCACAACCCTCTAGGTTGGTTCCTGGAGGACTTCCTGAGGACTGGTCAGTGATTCCAATGCATAGAACAGAAGGGAAGAGAGGGAGGCATGAATCCGTAGAATCCAGGCACAAAAAGAACCAAGAGCTCATGTTCCCCCATCCTGACTTCAACACTTCAGCTTGACCTTTGGTGCAAGACCCTGCCACCAGCCCAAATAACCTTTTCTCTGCCCACCCCTCACAGCCTACCCCCTTCTGTGTCAGCCTCCTTGAATTCAAGTAGAGAGGGAAGGACAGTACAGCACGGAGGGCTCATGCCCCATCCCACCCCACCCCACCAAAAATACCATCTTCCCCTTCGGCAGGAATAGGACCCCCTAAGTTTAGCTGGGCAGTTTCCACCTTCCCTTGAAGCCAGCTGTGACTACAAACCTGAGTCCTGGCTAAAAGGATGTGAGTGAAACTTAGCTTAATTTGCAGAAAATTCCTGAAGCGAGAGGACATACCTTCTCCTACACCTTTCTCCTTCACAGGCTAGAATTCAGACACAACATGTTTTGCTGGAACAGTCATATTGGTCTATGATGGGAATTTGGGGATGCACGCCATGCACAACAGACATGCACATCAGAGCAACAAGGTAAAAGAACCCCAGGTCCCCAACACTGTGTCCCACAGTGTCAGAACACGGACGAGAGAAACAAGCATCTCTCTTGTGCAAGCCACCGGAATGCTGGCTTTTCTGTCACTCAGACCTGGATCAATACTAACACAGGGAGAAGGAGTTAGCTAGTGGAGGCTAAAGGTGTCTTGATACAGGAGTCACATTTCCTACGTCTTATTTACCCCCAAACAGTGTGGTTTCACAGAAAGAACAAGGGCTTTGGAGACAGACAGGAAGTCCAATAGAGTTCTACCATTCACTAGACAGGCTTAAACTTACTGAGCCTTAGCGTCCTCACCCAATAAATGGGGCTCTGAGGATTAACGGAGATAAGCTGTACCTCACGGAGGATGGGCTGTGTGTGCTCATTCCCTGGCCTATCTATCTAGCCACACAAGCAAAAGTTAATTTACACATGGTAAATGTTTGATAAAGAACACATGACTAATGAATAGTGTATGCTAAGCACATGGCCTATTGTGGGTACACATTATTAATTGCCTTCCCCATTTGAACTTCTGAAGATTGAACCAAAAGCCTGTCAAAGAAGTAAGGGGGGACATAGGTCTGTGAATTAAATGTCTGGGTTTTGCTGGGGGAAAAAAAACCCACTTAGGGTCTCTCTACCCTTTTAAAGTCGGGAAGCAAAAAGAAAATTACCATCTTTCCACGGCCTTCCTAGTCCCTCTCTCCTTAACAGCCCTCCATTCATGCTCCATTTAATTTTCACACATATTCGAAGATGCTAATTTCCTTTCAGACTTCACTGGGCAGGCTCCTCACGACTTCTGTCTGAAACAGATAGAACCTCAAAAGCTGGAAAATACAAGGCCCATTATGGGGGAGCAGGTCTCTGCCACCAAGAAGCCTCTAGATTTAACACAAAAGGGGAAGAAAAGAAGAGAGTAACTCCTTTTTTGTGGTTCTTTAAGAACCTGCTTTGTCTCATAATAATAATAATCAAGTACTTATCAGATATATATTCCATGTCAGGCTGTATGCTAGATGTTTTACCACAAGTTCCCTTATAACCCTCACAATAAGCCCACAAGTATTAATATATGGGCTCAGCCTATTTAACAGATGGGGGGAAAAAGGTTCGAGAGCTTAAGCTACTTGCCCAAGGCTTGATGCCTGCCTACACACAAACTTTTACACAAGTGTTTAGAACAGCCTTGTTTACAATAGTCAACAGGCTACCATACAGTGGAATATTAGATGGTCTTAAAAAGGAATTAAGTTCTGACACAGGCTACAACATGGATGAACCCTCAAAACATTATGCTCATTGAAAGAAGCCAGTCACAAAAGACTCCATATTGTGTGATTTCATTCACATGAAATGTCCAGACAGTGGATCAGTGGTTGCTTAGGGAGGTATCAGCAGAAGGGTATAGAGTTTCCTTTTCAGGTGATGAAATGTTCTAAGATTGACCAGTGATGCTCTGCCCATATCTGTGAACACACTAAAATCCATTGAATTACACCCTCTGAATGGGTGAATTATACAGTATGTGAATGATATCTCGATAAATCTGGGTTTTTTTTAAACAAAAACTTGTTGCCTGAACCCAGGTCTGGGAGGCTCCCTGCTCCTGTTTATTCCACCTCATCACCTGGTCCTGGCATGTACATCTCACTGAATTCTCAGGCAGTTCTGGGAGGTGAAGATGGCCATGCTCATTTCATAAATAAGGACAATGAGAGCCAGAGAGGAAAACTAATGTGTCCTTTTTCCAAAGAAAAGGTTAATTTAGAAGGAAAAAAACAAAAATGTTGTATACAAAACATGCAAGGAAAAAAAAAGAAAAGATTAATTTACATAGAAGAAACCTGATTTTCTCAGTGTCTCCATATATGAGCTACCCACCTGTGTTCATTGTAAACAGAGACTGTGAGAGCCAGGGCAGACACTAAAATGATGTAACCTCATGATTTTCAAATTGCCCTCAAAGTGTCGCACCCTAGAGAGGCCCATGAAGGTACTCAGGGGCCACTGCAGGGAGCCAGGGAGGTTCAATTAGAGCAGTTCATTTTTTAATTTTTATTTGTTGAATTTGGTGCAGTGACATTGGTTAAAAATTATATAGGTTTCAGGTATACAATTCTGTAACACATCACCTGTATATTGTACTGTGTGTTCAACACCCCAAGTCAATTAGAGCAATTTTAGAATTCTATTTTAGATACTGGGCTTCCATATAAGACTTTCATTGAAAATATTGCTAAGAGAGTTCAAAAGGTACCCATCTTGTCCAACCTTCCCATTTGAACATAAGATAATTTGAGAGAGAGAGGAAAAAGCTGGAAAATACAAGGGGGAAGAAAAGAAGAAAAGAACGTAGGGCACAGGTGACAAACACAAGGCCCGTGGACCGAATCTGGCCCCCCACCTTGTTTTATACGGCCTGGCACCTTGTTTCAACCCGGCAGCAGCGCCAAGCTCTCCCTCCACTGTTAAGGGGTAGTTACATTTACGCAGTCCTAAAATTACATTCAGCCCTTTGAAGGCAACCGCGAGGCCGGTGTGGCCCCTGGTGAAAGTGGTGAGTCTGACACCCCTGCCTTAGAGTAAGTTAATATTAGTGCTGGTCAGGGAGCCAGTTTTCTTCCTTCTCTATTATCACACGTTCCTCAAGACGAGGCTGGAGAACTTGGTTCTGTTCACCAATTCATGTTCCAAAGCAGAGGCCAGCAAACTTTTCTGCAAAGGACTAGATCGTAAATAGATGGTAAATATTTGGGCTTTGCAGGCCATGTGGTCTCTTTAGCAATAACTTGGCCACCGAGGTGGGACAGCAGCCATAGACAATATGTGAAAAAGGGGTGTGGCTGTGTTCCAGTAAAATCGGTGGGGGGGCATAGTTTGCTGTCTCTTGCCCCCAACAGTCCCTTCCTGTCGGGTTGCTCCTCTTCCCAGGGGTGAAAGGGACAGGAGAGGACGAGGAAGTGGTCCTTCCTCAATGCCTTTGCCTGCGGGGGCAGTGCGGTTTCATGGACAGCACTGCACTTGGAGTTAGGGAGATCTGCTTCCAGGTTGGGGCTCCCACAATATTTACCTCTTTGAGACTTCCCTTCATTTGCAACCTGGGGACCACAACGTTCACCCAGGGGGATAGTCCAAGGACGACATGAGACGCGCATGTCAGGGCTTCCTTTGACACAGGGGAGTATGAAGATGGTAAACAAAGCTAGTCCCATCTTCGCCTTCACCTCCCGTCATTCTGCTCCCACCTGACTCCTTTCCTCCCCCCGCTCCAGGAACAGGGGCCTTCTTGCTAAACTTCTCTCACACACCAAGTGTGCCACAACCTTGGTGGCTGTACATTCACCACCGTCTCTCCTTGGAATGTTTTTTCCCCAGACCTCCCTATGGCTCATTCTTCTCATGTTTCTAGTCTCTGCTTGAGCGCCACTTCCTGGCAAAGGTTTTCTGATGACACTTTGGAACATAGCACCCCCCCACCCAGCACTCCCTGGGCACTCTACCACATTACCCTGTTTTATGTCCTTCATACATAGCCCTTCCTGCTATCTTAAATGTCAACGTGTATGTATTCATTTGCTTGTGTATTGTGTTTCTTTCTCTGCCGTAGGTATGTGACTGGATCTTTCTGGCTTCCCAGGATCAGGAATGGCGGCTGGAACAGTAGACACTCATTTGTTGAAAGAAAAATAAGAGAATGGTGATCTCCCAAATTGCTACAATTTTCTGAATTGCCTTCTCCACCTCAAGGTCCTATGTTTGGGAAGTGCTAGGCGTGAACACAATACAGATACCCCCTTGTTAGGAAGGTCAATCTAAAGTTATAGCCCTCGGATAGGTACAGATTTACTTGGAACATAGAAATCCTGTGTTTGGAATGATCTGGATCTCTACTGACACTGATTGCCAAGAGCTGGCAGTGCACCCGGATTGTGGGAAGGCCATTTCATTAACCTCCACATTAAATTAGACTTGCAAGAAGAGTTCTTTAACTCCATCCCTATGTATACTTCATTGATAGGAAAATTGAGGCTCAAAAAAGAGAATGGACTTTCTCAATGGAATAAGGAACTGTTTAAATGAGGAATGGATTTGTTCCTTTTGGAATGAGGAACTGTTTAAATCAATCGTCATAACAATCACCCATCTGATAATATAAAGGGAGAACTCAGAGCAATAGAAAAAAATGGACTTGCCCAAAATCACACAGCATGGCAGTGTCAGCATTAAGGCTTGAACCCGTGTCTACCTGCACCCAGAGTTGAAATCTCACTGCTTGCCCTCCATGCTGCTCTCTGGACAGAAACAAAAAAGAATGAAATAGAAAAAGATTACTTTAGGCACACATTTAGTAATGCCCATAAATCCTGACAATATTAACAACACACGACAGCTCTGTTAAATAAATTGGCAGCCAGTACAGGCAGTTTAAAGAGGCAGGAGGTCTGGAAAGAAGAAAAAAAAAAAGACCACCAGGCGCAGAAATCTTCCCATTCTGCTCCTTTCTAAGTCTGTCCATGAACCAACAGCTCAGATAGGACATGCTGGGGGTTGGCATGAGCTGGAAGAAGGTTCATACATGGTCTGTGAGTGTGGCGTCTGTGTGCATGTGCATGTGTGTGCATACACAGAGTTCCCAAGAGACTGCATGGGGAATAATCCATTTGTAAGATGTCACTCATCTTTTATACAAATTAACCTCCACCCCCTCCTGCCTAGATTAATTTGCTCTTTGTTTCCTTGACACTCAGCTGGGGAGAGCTCAAAAGAATTAAATAAAGTTCTTCAAGAGGTGAAAAGGGGAAGTCGGGGCTTTGGGGGCCTGGAACCCAGGCAGACAGGCCCTGCTTCTCTGCTTCCCCACAGGGACTGGAGAAAGCTTGCCGTAGTCCTTGCACCCTCCTATGGTAGGGAGAAATCCATCTCAGTCTCCAGATCCTGGTAAGTAATAATAATACCTCATACTTACTCGGTGCCCGGTCTGTGCTGAGTGCTTTGCAAGCATCATACCAGCTCCCGCCAACTCACTGCCTATCAGGTTTTGGCCAGCCTGGGCCTCCCACAATATTCCCTACCTCATCCAGGATGCTTGATTCTTTGGCAGTAAAACTCCTGCCCCATTACTCTTCCCCCTTTTCAGATGGCCTCCCACCCCTTTGTTCTCTACTCAGAAGCTCCAGGTCCATGAGTGTCTGTGCCCTGAGAAGGGCCATGACACATCACTCTCCCACAAGTGCACACTTTAGTCACAAAGGGTGAATTTAAAGAGAAATGCAAAACACTATTAGATACATACCTCAAAATAGGAACCTTCTGTTTCTCCCCTTAGCTCTGATTCTGTTAGCTGTCATAGTGTGCGTGAATAAATAAGCCATCAAACATTATTTTGGGGAAGAGGAGCAATATAAATAAGTAAACACATGACTAGGGATAAATAATGCTAACGCAGAGTTAATGAAAATAGGTTTTAAAAATGCATCAATGCAAATCACATTTAATGTGAGGGATCCAAGAAATCAACATATCCCCACAGTGCTTCTGTTGGACGTGACCAATTACCAAGAAATGGGTTGTCCCCATTGCACAGATGCATCCATAGAGGCCCCTGGGGGGAAGGCAGCCATAAGTTCAATGGTTTAGTCAAGGAGTTACAATTATTTAGTAGTGATATAAGAAACTGACCTAAACCCAATAGGCCTTAGCATAGGAGCCCCACACCCAGCTTCAGCCAGGCAAAACCGGCCAGCGCGTGCCAAGAGATAGGATACTAACTAACCATATAAGGAGATAGGGTACTAACTAACCATATAAGGGAACCTGAGCTAACTTCTGCATTCCGCTTCTGTCACATAGCCCGGAAGGGATAGAGTATACAAGTCTTGTAACCCCTTTGTTCAGGGCCCAGAATTTGGAGTTGGGACTCCTCTGGGACCACGTGTGAATAAAGGATCGTGCTCTTGAACCCCTCTGGTGTCTGGTCGTTTCAATTTTCTGTAACAGTAGCAGGGAAATAACCTTGACTTCTGGGTTCCAGAGATCAAAATTCTTGTACATTAGACCCATCCTAACATGCTTTGAGAAGTTTGAACAAAGAGCAACAAAAAGAGAGGTCATTTTCATTTCTTTATCTTTTACCATATGTTGTCCAAGACCGTGTGCATGATCTTGCCTGACACAAGATTGGTGGTTTGCAAGAATTATTACATTCAATTTCCTTTTTTAAAAAAAAATTGTATTTATTGATTCCGAGAGAGATTGGCTGTCCCACTTATTTATGCATTTATTGGTTGATTCTTGTATGTGCCCTCAATGGAGACTGAACGCACAGCCATGGCATATTGGGACGACACTCTAACCAACTGAGCTATCCAGCCAGGGCCTTCATTCAATTTTATTAACAATCCCTGAATTAAAAGCAGTGCACCCAGTTTTCAAATGAGGGTGCTGAGGATGAGAGAGGGACAGCGACTTCATGGTGGCGAAACAGTTTATAAATGTAGTCTGGACATCTAACTCCAAGACATGTAATTTTCCTCTTGATGACACAGATATAAGGTACATTATTAGGTTTCTCATTTTGCCAATGAGGAAAGTGAGGTTCACAGAAGGGAACTGATTTTGTTCCACATCACAGAATTTTAAGGGTCAGGAAAGATTTTAAATGAGTCCAATTCCACATTGAGGGCTCTTTTCATCACGCCACATGACGTCGGAACGGACATCCAAAGGGTACGTGGGATCTATGTGTGACACAGGCAGGGGAAGCAGGGTGACTGTCTCCCACTCCGAAGGGTCCACTGAGATCACACAACACACACACACACACACACACACACACACACACACACACACACACAAAATCTGTTGCTACCACATCCCCAGTGTCATCAGACCAGCAGAGAAACAGCATGGTTTTTTTTTTTCTGGAGAAACTCTTTCTCTGTTAAGAAGAACCAAGAGCTTCCCTGAGACCCATTTTTCATACAATTAATGTCAGGCCTCCCCTGTTTCCTAATGAAATCTGACACTAACAGAGAAAAATGAATACATTAATATTGAGTTCATTAGTAAATAGATTACCCAAATGTTTGGGGTGAGTGAGGGAGGAAGGGGAAGGGAGAAGGAGAAAGGAGGAGAGGGACACAGCACACCCGCCACTCAGCTCTTCTGCAAGACCCTCTCTGAGGACCCACTGCTGATCAAATATTTATGGATTTTTAATGGGCTGATCTGTTACGTCTGAAAATAGACTCTGTGACCAAAAATTATCTCTTTTTAAAGAGAGAGAAGACCCAAACTGGTGCTTTTCACTGAGATGCAAAGCCCAGAGAGGAAGCTTTGTGCTTTGTTCCCTGGTTGGTAAATATACATGACAATTCTCCTAGACATCATGCCAACCGCCATTACCCACACCCCTCCATGGCAAGAGAAAGTGACATGGAAAGAGTGGGGGCGGGTGTGGCCATGGGCCTGTGTGGGCAGGAAGAGTGGTTGCAGAAGGAAAAATGCCTGTATACCCTGAAAAAGTCTTCCTCAGCCTCTAAAGAGTCAGTTCATTGTCCCATGGTCACCAGTCTCCACCAGGCTAAGCCCTGTGCGGGGACTGAAGCCAAACACTAGCAGCAGAAGCACAGGGTCCCAGCCCACAGAGCAGGTGTCTGGTTTGGCCCCTTCCTTGTTGTGTTACCTCGGACAGCTCTCCTCACTTCTGATCTCTGTAAACAGGAGACGTTAATGGTAGTCTTTGTCTGTCACAGACATCACAGAATTCCTGCCGCCATGGTCAAATGAGTTCAAGGGCAGGAAAGCTCTTACTATAATCTTTAAACTGCCACAAAAGGCATGTTACTGTTTTTACAAGACATAGACATCCCTTTATGTCTATGTGATGAGATGGAAAGTGAAAGCAAGGCCCAGCTCAGCCCGCTATTATGTGTGACCTTGGGCAGCCATTACAACATGACCTTCATCCCTCTGGGGTTCAGACTGCCCATCAGCCACATAGCCAGGCAGGACCACAGCTAGATAACCCCACAGGGCCTTTGCACAGCCTGGTGCCTACAACAACCAGGAGGAGACCTGGAATGATGATGCCGGCTTCTCTAGAGACCCAAGATCATACTTTACCGAGGTTGGAGTGGAAAGGGAGAGGGGATCGGATGCTCTCCAGGAACTGCTATAGCTCTCACGTCGTATGAGATGGGACATTTTGTGTTTCTTAAAGTCCTTGAGCAAGGAAATCTCCTGTCATGCTCCAAGGAGAAAACAACTTAATAAAAGTGAGGGCAGAAAGAAAGAAGGAAACAGCCCAGGTAGAAAAGGGCCCCAGAGAGAGTCGATGTTCATGAATCAAATAGTTTCTTTTCTGGTCGCTGCTTTTCGCTCTGTCATGGGCACTTTATTCACTGAGACAGGAGCGATCTGCCAAAACATTTTTACACACAAGAGACGCAGACAGATGGTGAGAGATAGAGGCAGACACAGCCTCCACGCCAGAGGCAGAAACTTCCCTGTTCTTCGGGAGCAGGAGGTTAAGAAAACAAGAAGAGGAAGAAAAAGAAAGAAAAACAAAAATGACAGTAAAGTAGGAAACAGTCAGGAAAAAAAACATGCCACATCCAGAGCGTGGTCCTTGTACTGCAAACAGCAGTGACATTTCCTTAAACAGCAGGATGAATTCTTTTATGACGGCCTTATTATACGGGCCTCTTGCCACCCAATTTGTTAGCGAAAAGAAAATTGCATGGAAAAGAAGGCACAGGGTGTATGGGAGGCTGCCAAGCAGAAACCAAAAATGCATTTTGTTCCCCCAAATCTTCTAATGTGACTCGCTAGCTCTATTGTGACAAAGAGAGAAGTCTCTGAGTTCATTTTATGTCTCATCCATCCTCAGAGTAATGGGAAAGCTCACCTTGTTTCTGCAAAATATCGGCACACACTGTGTGCCACGAACACTCAGTTCCATTAGATGTAATGGAACAAGATTGTCCCAGAGTTGTTTTCAATTGCTTGAGTGCATCCTTCATTTAGGGAAACAAGAACACACGAGCTGTTTGACTCAAACTGAAGTCGGACCCAACTCTGCAGCGATAGCCATAGCCATTTTCTTGTTTATAATTTTTTAAATAAAGATTTGATTTATTTATTTTTAGAGAGAGGGAAAGGGAGGGAGAAAGGGAGGCAAAGAAACATCGATGTGTGAGAGAAATATCGACTGGCCCCAACCGGGGCCTGGCCAGCAACCCAGGCATGCATCCAGGAATCGAACCAGCGACCTTTCGCTTTGTGGGATGATGCTCCACCAAGGGAGCCACCCTGGTCAGGGCGCCAATGCTGTTTTCCTATGCTTGGCTAGGTGGAAACCGGTCAACAACCACCTCTCCCCATGGACGAAGAGACAATATTTTGCATCCCCATTTCCTGTCATACATTACAAAGCAGCACACAGTTATCCCTTAACTGTTGTTAACAAAATGCAGGTCCCTGAATGGTCCACACCCACAGAGTCATTTGCATTCTGTGACTGTGACCGTGGGGTTCTGAGATGAAAGAACATTTAAGCTAAAGGGCCAGATGGTCAGGAGTTTGAATCCCCAACTCTGCCACATCTAGCTTGTCTGACTATTGGCCAGTCACTGAGCCCTGACCAGTTCTATCAGGTGAAAATGAAATAAAAATGGTACGTTTGGTGGGATAATTCGAATTAATGTGGCAAGGATGGTGAAAAGCCTGTGGGAAGTGAACAGAACGTGGGAAAGGCTACTTTTCGGTGAGGTGGAGCTTCCCAAAGAGAGTCCTACCTCCAAACCACCTTTCCCGTGCGTTAGCTTGGAGCCGGGCTTTCAGTGCCAGAAGAGGAGCCCAGAGACCTCCATTTTCTTTTCTTTTCTTTTTAAATTTTTTAAAAATATATTTATATATTTTTATATATTTTAGAGAGAGGAAAGGAGAGAGAGAGGGAGATGGGGAAGAAAGAGAAAAACATTGATGTGAGAGAGAAATGTCCATTGACTGCCTCCCCGACACCCTGACCGAGGACCACACCTGCAACCTTTGGGTGTACCGGACGACACTCCAACCAGTGGAGCCATGGGCCAGGGCCCAGAGACTCCACTTGAACTCCTAGTGCTGCCACTAACTTACCAAGAATATTTGGCCATCTGTCTCCTCTGGCTGAGTCCCTGTTTCCTGAGTGCCAGAGTGAGTGGGGCAAACTTGACATGTCATACAGAACTTTCCAAACTGTGTTTTTAGAACAGAATCCTGTCTTTAAGCACGGCTTTATGGAGAATTAGAAGACGCATAACAAATGAGAGTGAGTACAAACTGAGCACATGGCCAAGAACCCGTGACACCCACGTCCCTGCCCACCTTTAACAGCATCTCCTCTGGAGAGCCCCAGGGAGCCAGGGGGCACAGGGAGAAAACCACAGGCTCAGTGACCTTGAGGTCCAGTCTAAGGACATTCTGCGAGACCACAGAAGAGAAGGAGCGTAGGAATTTCAGGAGCTCAGCTGGTTGGACAATCTCTCCTGACTCTAGCTTCCAGAGCTGGCTTCTGGTCACCATGGCTACAGCACATGGGTGCTCATTAGCCCGGAAAAACCAAGGCAGGCAGAGCACAGGAGACGCAAGGCTTCAGGGCCCAGGAGGCAACCAATCGCAGTCCTGTCCACTATCATTTCATCCCCACCTATGGACGGCATATCTCCCGAGGGGCTATGCCGGAGCTGGGCTGGACATACACACAGTTATTGTTATTATGTGTATTTGTCTCCTCTGGCTCTGTAACAAAGTACCATAAACTCCGTGGCCTAAACCAACAGAAAGTTCATCTCTCACATTTCTGGAGGCCAAAAAAAAGTCCACACCAGTTTCACTGGGCCAAAACCAAGGAGTCAGGAGGCCCACACTCCCTCTGGCGGTTCAGTGGGAGAATCTGTTTTTTGCCTCTTCCAGTCAGTAACCGCTGGTTACTGGTATTCCTTGATTTATGGCCACATCACTCCGAACGCTGCCTCAGTGATCATACTGCCTTCTTCTCTTCTGTCTAAAGTCAAATCTCCTTCTGCCTCTCTCTTTGCTTGACGCCTGTGCTTTCTTTGAGGGCCCACCAGGATAACACAGGATAATCTCCCCATCTCAGAACCATTAACTTAATTACATCTGCAAAGGCCTTTCTTCCATATAAGGTAACATTCACAAATTCCAAGGATTAGGATGTGGATATCTGGAGGGAGGAGAAGCATTATTCAGCCCACCACACTGTTGTTCCTATTCACAGTCTCAGTGCGAACTTGAAGGATGCAGACAGGTACACCTGATAATTCACCCTTGGAAGGTTTTTAAACTCGACAGACATAAAGTGAAATCTCCAGGGCCCCTCTGTCACTTTGCTCATCTGTTCCTTTTGTTAGAACTATACTCAGCTCTCACCCCAAGTTCACTGGTACACAGCCTACTCGTCCTTAAGAATCAGTCTGAAAATAACTCATCCTAGAAGCTTTCTCAGATCACCCCAGTGCCTGAGGTTGCTGCTCCCTGGGAGAGACTCGTGGCAATGATTAGCCGAACTGTCGTGATGGCATTGAAAACTGTAACAATAGATAATGTTTGCACAGCACTAACCAAGGCTCAGGCACTGTGCTCCACATGAAGAGCATCACTGCATCCTCACGAACACCCTATGAACTATATCCTGTTATTTTTTCACCCCTGTTTATAGATTTGGAGAAGTTATAGTTACTATAACTATAGTCCTATAGTTCTATAGTTATGTAACTGAGGAGTTCTCAGTTATAGTAACTGAGATTTGGAGAAGTTAAGTAAGTTGGCCAAGATCACACAGCTAGAAGGGGATGGAGAGAGCATCCCAGCCCCACCCACACACACGGTTCCAGGATTCCAGCTCTCAACAGCACATACCAGGAGTGTCTAATTCATTATCACTGGGGGCCACAATCAGCCTCACGGTTGCCTTCAAAGGGCCAAATGTAATTTTAGGACTGTATAAATGTAACTACTCCTTAACAGTTAAGCAAGAGCTTGGTGCCGCCACTGGTTAGAATCAAGGTGTTGGGCCGGATATAACAAGGTGGAGGCCGGATTCGGCCCTAGGGCCTTGTGTTTACCCCGTCGCCTACACTATCCACTCTCCTGCTCACTGCCTTCCTCCTAAGCCCATCCTACCCAGCATTAGTTAGTTCTAGACTGATTTTATCTTTCCTCTTAGAATGTGACTTTCTTAAAGGCTGAGCTAGTGCTTTCTGCATTTTTTATACCCCTCCCACATCTAGCTTAATCCCCGCATTCCATGAATGAATGAGTGAGTGAATGAAGAATACAAAGAAAACATTTGGAAAGAAGAGATCAAAGGAGGCAGCACAGAGCAGAGAAAGTAGAAACAGGAGAGAAGAGGGAAGGAGAAAAAATGAAGGGCTGGAACTACTACTCGGAAAGTATCACCCAGAGTGTCTTCCTCTTAGACATTACTCCAAACAATCTGGAAGCAGAAAAAGCAGCTCCCAAGATGGCCCCACCAGTTCTAGCAGAGAGAAAAACGGAGAGAGGGAGAGAAAGAAGAATGAGATCTCCAGCACAGCATGACTGATAAAAGCAGCTAGTTAAACCTCACAACCATCCACACAAACATATGAAGAAAAATTCATCCCCAAAAGCAACGTAACAGGAGAAAATTAAACCCTACACTGTGGCACTGCTAATAAGACTTCAAGGCCCTCCATATATGGAAATGCATCCTACAGGCAGGTTGGGAGTAGGACGCCAAGCACCAAGGTTGATGAAAACACGGGCAGTGTGGAGATGCTCGAAGCCAAAACAAGCTCAGAACTCCAGAGACCCTCCCCTGCCCAGCTTCCCTCATCCCCAGGACCTTGGGAATCCCAAGCGGCGACGGGCTGTGTTGACTCTCAGGGCTGCAAACACTTGGGGAAGATGTCTACATTCTGGAAGACATCAGCATCCAGGATTGGCAGTGTTAACTTGTGTGTACACACACAACCAGTGCTCACACACCCCACAGAGTGACCGGAATCACAGACAGCCTATCTCCCTGCCTAGGAAGCTCTGTTTCCTTGATGCAATTCCCCCCAACTCCTCATTGATTTATTTTGTTTTCATGTCTTCATCCCTGAGCCTCAAGCCAAGGAAAGAGGAAAGAATAAACATGGGTTTCAACTCCAGACCTAAGGGTAATGGAAAGGGCGAGGCAGGAGCACTGCAGGGAAGGGAAACCGCCTGGTAGTATTGCATTTTGTGCAATACTAATGCAAGCACGGCCCTCCCGTCGCCCATTTTTTCCTAAGGGCCCTATGTATTTTTCATCCAAACATAACTTAGTTGTGTTTCTTTGTTTGTTTGTTTTTCCTCCAGAATGTGGATGGCACCACTGACACAGGTGGCCTGCACAAGACCGAGGGGTATGTTTTTCTCTCTGGGGAAGGGGCAGATTGTGGCTACACGCAGAGACCCGGGATCCTAAAACAGCCAGGGCTACACTTGAGGGTCCGTCAGAAAAAAAGAGGCCAGCCCAGTGTTTTTTCTGGGATCTGTGCTCTCTGCAGAGGGTGGCTGCCTAGAGCCAAGCTGGTTGTCTATGGA
>PVKM010010252.1:0-35251 GCA_004027735.1 Carollia perspicillata
AGGGAGAGGGCAAGAGTAGTGTGGGAAATGTAGAAGCTAAAGAACTTATGATACATGGACATGAACTAAAGAGGGGGAGGGTGGATGGGAGGGGGTGTGTAGGGTGGAGGGAAATGAAGGGGGGAAATGGGAGAACTGTAATGGCATAATCAATAAAATATATATTTAAAAAAAAGAACAAAACATACTTGTAATCTTTCCTTTTCCCCACTCTTCTGCCTGCCTTTGAACTAGACCCAAGTGAGGGTGACTGACTCTTATTCTAAAACCATTCTGAATAAAAACTTTCTCTTCTCATTTGGATAGTGTTTGCTTCTTTCCCCAAAATCAAGCCCTGATTTGAACCCTTGCATCATGTGCATTTGGAACTACCATCAACCTGAAGTCCTTCTTTTATGTGATTTTATATTATTTTTGTGTAAGTCAATGTGGGTGTGTTCTCTGCCACTTGCAACTAAAGGATCCTAACAGCTATAATTGATGTGTTTTTTGTTTGTTGTGAATTTAAAGTAATGTGTGTGTCCAATGCAGGATACTTTTTCTTATTATTCACCTTTTCCTTCCTGAGAATATACAGGGATCTAGGTTTTGATTTCTACTCACTGATTTTTGCCTAGAATGTGAGTTCTTTCGATTGGAAAATTCAATTATTTTTCTACTACATAAAGAGTTTATTCAGGACTGGCTGGTGTGGATCAGTTGGTTGGGTATTATCCAGCCAAGTGAAAGGTGGCCCTTTAGGTTCCTGGCCGGGGCACATGCCTGGGTTGTGGGTTGTCCCTGGTTAGGGGTGTGTGAGAGGCAACATGGTTGATATTTCTTGCTGTCTCTTTCTCCTTCCCTTTCCTTCTCTCTAAAAGTCATAAACAAAATCTTAAAAAAAGTTTACTCAAACCCCTTTGTCATTATTGTTTCTGTTGCAATTATTTTGACATCATGAAATGCCTATAATCCTAAAGTGAATTTAAAATAATTTAAAATAATTATTTTAATAATTTAAAATAACCGGCTTCATTGCTGGTTCATGGTGTTACCATTACCCCTTCTATGGGAAAGCCCCAACACATACTGGAGTGGATTTTGCTACCGATATACTCTCTACCTCATTTCCACCGTCCCTCGTAGCTGACTGATCCAGAAGTAGACACCTGTAGCAAGCAGAGTCTTGGCAGTGTCCTGGAAGGCACATCCACAAATTTTACCACTCAGTTCCTTCTCTAAATTTTCCTGCCTTTTATTCAGCATCAACTCAGTGGACTTAAGATTGAACAGGGTGTGCTTGTTCCTAGAAGGGGAGCTATCTAATGAGATCAGGGTAATCCATCCTACCCTCACTTTTCCCGAGGTTATGCTCTCAGGACCTATTATTGCACTTTCATACCTTTTTGAGATTAAGGGCCTCCAGAACAGTGGGGGGAGTCAGACAGAGAGAGAGGGGGAGAAGGTACAGAGAATAAGTAGCATAAATGGTAGGAAGAAAATCACAGGGGGAGGGTAAGAACAGTATCAGAAATGTAGAAGCCAAAGAATGTATATGTATGAGCCATGGACTTGAACTAAAGGTGGGAAAAGCTGGTGAGGAGGGGGTGTGCAAGGTGGAGGGGAATAAATGGGGGAAAATGGGACAACTGTAATAGCATAATCAATAAAATATATTTTTTTAAAAAGAGCCTCCAGAACAGATCAGAATTAAGTGAAGCTGTTACAGAACAGACCCGGGGTAAGGGGGAGGATGGCAAATGATATACTATTACTGAATGGATCCACTCTTGTGCTCCAGGGGTCTGCCTTGCCTGCCACCAGGGAAAGATGTCTCTCAATGCCAGAGATTCATGAAAAGAAAAGGAATTATTTATTTAAAAAGTTATACAGACTTAGAGTAATGACTTAATGTCTTCATTAAAAATACTAAAGTCCTTTAGAATACCCACAAACGCACAGTCTGTCCTTCACCCCTTTGCCCAGTCCAGGGTACCGAATCTCAGGAAAAGAAGTAGAAGTCCATGGTTCGGGCAGCTTCTCGGTTCTAGCACCATCTGCTGTGTCACCGCCATGTTCTCAGGTTAATCCAAAACCATGTGGCACCTTCTCATGGCCCACCAGCAAGAATCCTTTCACCCCTTTTCTTTCAGGCAAAGTCTTTCCTGTTTCCTAAGCCACGTGGCAAAAAAGGGCATACCCTAAAGGGTATGCTGCATGATACCAACTTTTGCTCAAGCCATGTGGTCCCAAAAAGCCCCACATGGCTGCAATGCCTGGGTTTAAATCCCAGTGCCAATCTTCCTCTGCAGCCCCATTTCCGACTCCTCCCACAATCAGTTACACCTGCCAGCATTCCCATAGTTTTCCAGCTTTACTGGGCTGCCATAGTAAGTCCAGACAGACATGGCCCCTTGGCGTGGAGCCAATCATCTCTGAGCTCTCACGCAGGTGCTGTAATCAGGGGGAGTTGCCTCCCAGTTGCATCATAGGTTGAAGTCACTCCCATCCCCCTGGCTCAAAGCTTGGCCACAGCTATTTAACATATCTATGAAACCAGTTAAAGGTTATAGGTATGTTAAATGACTGTTCTAGAGGTCATCTGCAAAACTGTTGCTATTGGAAACAACTCTCAATGGCCCTGCTCCATGAGTCCCATCCCCCAGCTAGGACTTGTTGGGGTGAGGACATCCTATATATATATTTTTTCTAATACTTCTAATACCCTGAGTTCTGGATCCCATTACAAATCCTCATTTGCCCCCTCTCCCCTTGGCTGAACCCTGTTACAAAGCCATTACTTAAGACATTTCTTCACTGGGCTGAAAATTTACATCTATTTCCTAACTGAAATTGCACACCACCTGGTTCACCAAAAGCTTGTGCAATAAGGACAATAGCAAAACAGAGATTAGATGATACAATGCAGAAACAGAAAAAAATGTCTTCAAGTTAAATAGTATGAACATTCCAACCAGGATGGCCTTCGATGTCCCCTCAGCCTGAGTAAACTTCAGGCAGCTGTTTTTCCTGATTATAGGCTCCTGACCTCACTTTTCATAGAGCACTTTAGAAAACTGGTAAATGCAAATTCTTTCTCTGCTGCTGCCTTTGAAGCTACCTCCTGCTATGGAGATATGAGGCAGTTTCCTTTTCCTTTGGGGGAGATTGGTTAGCAAACAGGTGGCTCAAGATTTCCCTCACCCCAGCTCTCAAAATCTCGCCAGCCCTCTGTTTCAGCAGGGTTTGCGTTCGGTCTCTCTCCACTACTGCAATAGCCCTTTTAAAAATTAATTAATTAATTATTTAAATTTTAATTGTTGTTCAAGTACAGTTTTCTGTCTTTCACTCCCATCCCAACCCACCCCGCCCCCCGCAATAGTCTTGAGTAGTCTCTTGGCCTGTTTAACTTTGTCCAGTGCAGTTCTTACTTTGACAGCTCCTTTGACATTAATTTCATGCAGAGTACTGAAAGGACCCCAACTACTAAACCCCCGTGCAGTTTACTGTCTTCGTGAACACGGCTTTACTATTTCGTTGTCTTTATTAGTATTCCAGGAGACTCCTGACTGGGCCTCCAGGCAACTAGCTTGCTTGTACATTTCAGTAACTTCCCTGAAAACCCATTAGGTCTTTGAGAAGAGGCATTGACAGGGAGTTGGGATCCAAGACCCTTCCAACCCTCCCTCCACACACTGAGACACCCCAGAGTGAGAGAACAGTCTGGAAAGTACCAGTCACTCAAGGCCCGATCCCATAACCTGGTACAGTGTCAGTTCTATAGCATTCTGTCGAACAAGCAGAGACAAAGGTTTGGACAAAGGGTTTTACAAACTACTCCCTGGATTAGATCTTTGTCCATTTCTTTCTTTTAAAACTGTTTGCTGGGAGAGACTGAAAATGAAAAAGATTTATTTCTGAATGTAGAGAGACCTGGCTCCTTTAAATTTTCTCTAAATTCTGCTGAAAAACTTAATAGTTTGGTCCCTGGTTCATTTTTTGATCCTACTATTTTATTATATGCAGCTAAAAGAAACCAGTTAACACTTCTAGTATTCTGCCTGGAACCCTCCTCAGTCAGATTTGCTTATTTATTGGTATGTTTCTATTTTCTACATTGTTCCATGTGAAGACATAACCAGTATAACCAGTATATCATATTGGTGCCATTTTATCCAGCATCCAGTAACAATTTCCTGTCTGCCAGCCCTACATCAACAATCTCCTTCAAGCCCTTTGGGCTTTCATTAGCATTGTCCTCCAGACACTTCCTGATTCTGTCCTTTTCTCATCCTAGGATCAATGTGAACTTTCAGTGTTCTATTATGGTTTATTGATGGTGTTATATTTGAAGTAAGAACTGAAGAATAAGTGTTTCTTATTTGTATAGAATCCATAGAAAGCCAGTGTGTGTGCATGTGTATGTGTGTTGGGCTGTGTGTGTGGGAGGAAGAATGATCAGTTTGAGAAAGGCAAAGCAAGCCATTTAATCTTTATTCAACAACATTTGTTGAGTGACTTCTATGTACCAGATACTATGCTAGGTGCTGGGAACACAAAGATAAGTATGATAGCGTAATGGGAGATACAACTATTAGACAAATAAACACATAATAAAAATATTATCATAATTGTATTTACTGTTGTAAAGAGACAGAACAAGATATCTTGCATTTATAACACACCTTATCTAGCCTGGAGTGGGTGGATCAGAGAGAAAAGGCACTGGGAAGAATAGGGAAGGCCTCACCAAACATTAACGGCTGATAAGAGTTAGCTAGTCCCACCTATGGAGGGTGGAACAGTTGAGAAGGAATGAAGTGTCTGAAGGCCTGAACGTGAAGGAGTTTGATGTCATTCTAGGAAAGGGAGAGGGAGGGGTGAGCTGAAGAAGTAGGCAGAAGCCAGACTGTGCCAAGTCTTGTAGGTACAGTAAGAACTCTGGACTTTACCTCCTCGGGAAAGGTAGTCAGTGAGGTGCAAAGCAAAGCAGTGATGTGGACATATTTGTACTTTTAAAATGTCCTTATGACTGCTGAGTAGGTCCCTGATGGGTGAGGTTCAAGAGTAGGAAAAGGCAAGGAAGAGGCAATTGCTATAGCACAGGTGAGAGTGATGTGGCTTGGGCTAGGGTGGTGGCAGTGGAAGTGAAGCAGCAAAAATGATTCTACCCACATTTACTACATCAAATTGATGGGACTTGGTAATGACTTATATGTGGGAGGGGGTCGAAGAGGGAGAGGTGGTAAGTATAAACCCATATTTCTGGTAGGAGTAGAGAGTGGTTGGGGTTCCATTTGCTGAGACGTGGAACCCTGGAAGGGAAGATTTTGGCGGGAGTGTGAAAACCAGTTTTGGGTGAGTAAAGTTGGAGATGTCTGTGTGGAATCAAAGTCAAGTAGATAGCTGGGATACATTGACCAGGCTTAGAAGGAAGGTCTCAGTTAGGGGAATAGAGCTACAGGGCCATCGCTAGAGAGAGATGCCATATACAGAGAGGGCCTTCTTGAGATGCAGAGATGGCAGAAGGTTTGAAGTTCCACGGGAAGAATCCCAAAGAGAAGGAGAGATACTGAATTCGTGTGGTTCAGGCCTTGTGCTGATGAGTTTCTATCGGACGAAGAGATAGACACTAACTGATGACGAGCTACATGAATAACAGAGATGGATAAGAGACATGAATAAGAGAGCTCTGAAGTTATAGGGATTCTGGGGACCAGGCAACTCATATTAGAAGGCTATGGGACAGGGTACCTGGAACAGAGGAAGTGGATTGGGAAAGAGCCACCAGGCACTTGATGAATGAAAGCTCCAGAAGGGATTTGGTTAACTATCCCAGAGATGGACTAGATGGTCACCGCCACCTAGTGGCTCAAGCACTTGATTGCTGTACTTTCACTGTTTGAAGTCCAGGGGAGCCAAACTTGTCCATGGGTTCACCAATATCATCTCTGATGATTCACAGAAAATAATAGAATCAATCACATTGATTCTGTTATCTGTTATTGAATCACATTGACTCTGGGCACAAAAAAATTGGCAGCTTCAACTTCTATGCCCTTAATAGGTGTAGGTGACCAGAAGGACTGAGGTGCATCCTCTATTCTTTCCCCCATCCATCTCCTTTCCCAGTTTTGCTCTCTTCTTTGCCATGACTACCATCATGGTCCCCATCATATCATCATCATCAGCATAATCATCATCCCACACCCTCCACATTACACATTCACGATCATGGACTATGTCTGTTATATCATTGGAGTTTCCTTCATAGATTCAAAATCATTTTATTGGGTACCTACCGTCTACCAGTTGTTGAGCTAGATGTTGGGCACAAGTATCAGGCACAGCCATTCATTTCTAGGAGCTTACAGTTGAATACTGCAGTGGATAAATAAACTCTTGGAACACTGTGTGGTGAGGGCTATACCTGTGGTTAACACTTGTGCTGTGAGACTTCACTGTGTAAGTGTCTTAAGAATAGGAGTCAGGGAAGACTTCCTAGAGGAGGCGATTGTGGTCAGAGGATGTAAGACTAGTAAGAATTAGTTATATGGCAAAACCAAGAAAGTGGACTTTACATATAGAGAAAAGGTAGTGTCTGGAAAGCATGATGGATTCTAAGATTTCAAGGAGCACTGTGTGACAGCTGCCTAGGTTACTTGGGGAGTGACAGAAAATGAGTAATTTTATGAACTAAACAAAGGAGTTTGAATTTCATTTTGAAAGAATGGGGAGTCACTGAAGGGTCATACACAGGGGTGAAACAAAATCAAATCTACATTTTAAAAGTAGCTGGGATTTATTAGACACTGGCTAAACCCTTACATGGTTCAGTTCATTTTATTCTTCACAATTCCATTTAACAGAGGAGTTTCAAGATACTAAATAATTTGTCCAAGTATTTAGAATTGTTCTGTGGTTAGATGGGGTCAGTACACAGTGTTCTTGGACCTCAGAGGCCATGCTTTGGGCCAGCAGGCTCACTCCATTGTCTCTCGTGTGACAGGAGGCAGGCGTACATGTCCCAGGAATTGCTGCGGTGGCCGTGCACTGAGCTGTTGTCTCCAATGTACACTCCGGGCTAAAGCACCCTCTGGAGGCAGCTATACTGGGTATAACTGTCTGCCTGGAGTTAGTCATAAGCAGAGATCACGGGAAGAATTGGTCATCAATACTGGCTGTTCTTGCAGGAAAGACGCACCACCTGCGATCATCATGAGTCCTTGTGCAGCTTTTCTGGGGTCAAAAGGATCCCATCAACGTGAGTGATTTGGGTATACATCCAGTTGCTTGGGGGAAGTGAAAAAAGGCAATTCTTTCTGGAAAGTTCATGTTTCCCTACCCTCTGATTTCACAGGCAGGCCTTAAGCGGGTAAAACCAGACGTTCACAGCACATGAAAGTTCTTTCAATCTCTCTTTGTTACTACTATTTCCAAGCACTAAGGGATTCCCTCCACAACAATGCTACTATAAACTCTGTGAACTGGTGATATTTGGCAGTTTATAGAATATCAGGCCATTGTTTCAAAATAAAGTTACGGTAAAACTGTTTTTGGCGTTCAGGCTTCCAGGTGGGCTATTTCTGTTTGTTCTTTTGTTTTTGTTTTATCATCCAGAAACAAACAGGGGCAGGCCATTCCAGATGTCACTGCGAGCATGTCTCAGTGGAAGGCCAGCACTCCTCACAGTGGGGAGAGCAAGAGGAGGGCACAGATACTTCCTTCCACCTTAACAACCGCAAGCTCTTAGTCTGTTGCTTTGCTTTATGTTTCATTCGGACATAAAGCTATCCAATGACCACCTTTTATTGCGGTTCTGTTTAGAGTAGGGGTTCTCAAAGTTGGTTTAGGAACCCCTTGGAGAGCCTGTGAGACCCTTGCAAGGGTTCTGTGAGGTCAAAATTGTTTTCCTAGTAATATGAAGATACAATTTGCCTTTTATCTCTATTTCTTTCAGAAATGTACGGTGGAATTTCCCAGAAGCTACATGATGCATTATGTCACGACAGACTGAATGCAGAAGCAGCTCTGAGAATTCAGCTGTGTTCTGTAAAGCCTGACACTAAAGAGATTTGCAAAAATGTAACACAGTGCCATTCTTATAAATATTTTTGAAAATACAATTATTTTCCATCACAATATGTTATTCTGCTAAAATGTAATGGCTTATTATTATTTTAAAATGGGTTATTAAATAAATATTTTAAAATGCCTTATCTTTAATTTCCAGTATAGTAAATATCAATGACTACAATCTGTATAAACAAAAGTTCTTTGAGGTTCTCTATAAATTATCAGAGCACAAAGGGGCTCTGAGGTAAAAATGTTGGAGATGGTGGTTTAGAGAATTCAACGGCAGGCAATTTCTCACTGATGTCAAGAGGACGATGTATGTCCTGATTCTCTCAGCAGCCCTGCCTCCTAAAAGAAAAAAAAAGCCGCAGAAACACATGTGTTTGCAGGTCCCCGGCCTTTCGTCTGCCTCTCTGTACAGTTGATCTGTTTTCTTGGTAACTGAGCTGCAGGCACCACCTGTGGCCTATTAACATCCTCTCCTGGCTGTGGCACTCTGCAGGATGGTGACAGTCTGGGAATAATTAGGGAACTTGGTAAGGAAGTTGCCCCAGGCAGGAAATTGGTTCCTCTGGAACTTGTTAAACACAAACTCCACAGCCAACATCATGAAAACATTTACTGAAATTGGTAAGAGCGTTTGGCTCCCCTGGGAGAGCAGAGTCAGGAGTCGGGGACTGTGCGTTCATTCTGAAAGCTTCAGCAGTCAGTGTTACACTGTGATGAGGGAGCAATTAGGTTAAAATGATGCCTGCGTTTCTAATGAAGCCATACATTTAAGCCTCTCCTGGGGGTTGAACTCTGGTCTGGAGTCAGAGTGAGATGTAAGGAAAGTCTACTTTAAATCCAGATGTTCCTCAATGGGTCCCTTTGGCCACCACAGACTTGAAGTACAAGGGTCAAAGACTGGGTAGTGGCCAAACTTCAGATAGCCTCGGTCAGTCATGAATTTCTGACAACTTGAACAGTCTCAATGCCAAATAAAAAGCAGTAGAATTTTCCCTAGCTAATACTTGGAGGCTTTAAAACTTGTCTAATAAAAGCACATAAATCTAAGGTCAAAAAGAAACAGAACAAGTCAATAAGCAAACACTAGGTATTTTCCCTGAAAAAAAATATTGCTGAGAACTCAATAGAAGTGAAAGGAAAGACCAAAGAGCAGGCACAGAGGCTTTCCCCCACCACAGCGTCCCTGCCCTGGCTGCAGCTTGTGGGCCTCAGTGCTGCCCCAGGTGAAGCCCACCCCCCACAGCGAAGGGCAGGTCGCTGGTAGGATGGCATATGTAAATATACCATCTCCCTTCCTCAGAGTCATTCAAATGCCTGAGTGGTAGGTGGCCTGAAATGGAAAATAGTTTCAGTAGCCCCTAAGAGATCACATTACATCCAAAAGAGAATGAGCAGACAGAACATTTCAATATGAAAATTTTGTAACAGAAGAAATAAAAAAGCATAAAATATAATAAATAATCCTTTTGAGTGCCTGCTATGAGCTGAGCACCCTGCTGTTTTGTGTTCTCTCAGTCAATGCTCTTAACAGCCCTGCAGCTTGGGCAGTCTGGGGGCCCTCCTTTCACAGGGGAGGTTGCCTGGTTGTGGGGAGCTGGCACACACACTGTTCAAGCCTAGGCGGCAGAAGTGGAGCTAGAACACCTTTCCCTTCAATGCCATGTCCCAAGTTTTTGACCACAGCCAACCAGCCTGCACTCATCATGCCTCATTTACTTCTCCATTCACTCATGTTGTCTGAGGGGTCACCACCATGCCAAACCCTCACGCAGGGAGCCAACACAGACCCTATTCCTGCCCATGGGGGGGCTCATGGTAAATAGCAAAAGACATAAATAGTGCCACAAATCAGCATATGTACAAGTCAAGACACATGTTGGAAGGAAGGCATATGCAAATCAATGACAAATAATTATATATTTATCTTACTTATACTTTAGAGATATTGTATTCTATTATAACTATAGAAATATATTGTGTATTTACATATACCATATAATACATCATGATACACACACACAAACTTTGTGTTAGGCTGGAGAGGTCAGGAAAGACAGCTCCAAGAAAATGGCATTTGTGTTAAAAGTTGAAGCAGGAGTAGGAGTTAATGAAGGAGTTTGTGGAAGGTGGGGGGGGGGCAGAAACAACAGATGTTCTGTAGCAACAAGAAGCAAATCCCAGGCAAAGAACCCAAAGCAGTTCAGCGTGTGACACAGGACTGGAGAAGGTGTAGGGACAGACATGTAGAATCTTAATGCTGTATTAGCAAGCTATTCAAAAGGCTCTATTGCTATATTTTATTTGCAGTTTTTGTTGTTTGGAAATTTTTGGGCAGTTTTTCTGGTATGAGAACTATTTCACATGTAGAGTATAGAGAAGAATGTAAAGAATATTCATGGTAGCTACTACCAAATTAAATAAACCATTATAATTAAATAATGCTTTTGAATAATATGGCTTCAATTATTATCAAAATCTCTTGGATACCCCTAATGGCACTGAAAAATTTTAAGCCAAGGGCTGACAAGAACAGATTTGTGTGTTGAGCAGTCAGTTCAATGAAAAGTTGTGGAGAAGAGAATGAATGATAAGGAAACCAGCGTGGGTGACTCTGATTAGCTTATGACTAAAGCTGTCCAAATGAGAGGTGTGGTGTGCTGGATCCGGGTGGTGGCAGAAGAGACAGGGAGAATGGACTGGGGTGGGGGGTATTGGGATGAAACTGGCGTGACTGTGAGTGCAGGGGGTGGAACAGGGGCTGGAGATAACTTCTGAAATACTCTCATGAAATAAAGTGTTATTTCTAGATGGAAAATGATACATCCTTAATAATTATCTCCAGAATTAAGAAAAAAGACAACCAAATTTAAATGGAAACAAAACAAAGTGTTGAAAACAGTAGTTAGATTATGCATATTTTCAATTTTTCTAGATAAGGCTAATCTGTATTCCAAAATGGTTGTACAAATTTACATTGCAATGTAAATTAATTACTTAATTTTTTGAATAAGGTAAGTTCTTAGAAATTTTAACGTATACTTGAGATTGACATATATAATTAATCAGTGTCTCTATCTACCATATTCTACTCCTTCAATAAGATTAAAACTGTAATAGACTCTTATTTCCTTCCCCCAAAACCCACTCCCTCATTATAATTTCTCATGTTGACATTGTTTGAGATTTTTCCTAACATATTTTTGCAGAATGCAGCAATAATAATTTTGGTTTAATATATGATTTACTTGCTTTGTCATCTCTTGTGTGTGTGTGAGAGAGAGAGAGAGAGAGAGAGAAAGAAAGAGAGATCTTCCTTTAACTTTTTTTTTTTCCTGAAGAATATCCTTGAGTAATTCTTTCAGGGGGTTTCTGAGAGCAATAAACTTTCTGAAATAGTTTATGTTTGAAAATGCTTTGTTTTGTACCTCCATTTACTGTAAGTTTGACTGATAGGATTTTAGGTTCAAAATCAAGTTTCCTTGGATTTCTGAGCATACCGCCCTGTCCCATTCTAGGAAAAAAATACGTTGCTAAAAAGAAATGTGGGATTTTTTTTAAGTCTTTAGAGTCAGATTATATTTTCTATCAAGAAACATTTTAACATTTCCCTTTATTTTTGGTGTTCTGAGCTTAACCATGAGATCTGGATTTGGGCCTATATTACATTCACCATGCTTATTACTTAATGAGACCTTTTAACCCGAGACTTAGTGTTTCCTGAGCTGTGTGAAATTTTCTTCAAGTCATCTCTGACTATTTCCTTTCCTCCATTTTCTTTCTTTTCTCCTCAGGAACTCTTAAATAGGGGGTGAGTTTCTGGATATATCTTTCATATATCAACTTTTCTCTTATGTTTTCCAAATCTTTGCTCTCTGTATTGCTATTGGGGAGAATAATTCAGGTTACTTTTCTAGTCCATCAGTCCTTTCTGCAACCATGTGCATTCTCTTATTCAGTCTGTTCTTCTTATCCAGTAAGTTTTCAAGTATTTTGCAATGAATATAATTTAAAATACTTTCTGTTACTAAAAGCATAATCTTGTAAATATGTGCGATTATATTAATTGAAGTAATTTTAACATCTCTTCATTTTTATAATGCTTTATGAAATATTATCTGTTCTATTTATGAAACGAGGGTCTTCTTTTTCAAAGCATAGGTTTTTCTCAAATGCTTGGTGGTTCTTGGTAGTCATTTCAACTTTGGATTAAAAATCCATGTCTATCTATGGATGTGGTTTCTGATAAGCTTCCTTTCATTGTTTCGAGGAACAGAACATGCTAACATCAATGGTTTAAAATTTTGTTTTTGGATTGTTGATGCAATCCATCTATCCTGGTTTTCCTACCCTACCTGGAAAACTACCCTGAGTCTCCGTTTCCAGTGTTCACACTCACTGCTTTAGTCTCACAGAAAACGAGACTGTGGCCTGCTGCTTGGCATATGCAGAGGAAAAGGAACTGGCCAACCACTGGTAATTCCACATTTAATCATTCTGATCATTACCCCCAATGCCTTTTCCTGCTGCTGCTTATACTTGGAGTTTCCCCAAACTCTCCTAACTCTTCGGCTTGTGGCTTTATCTTGGGGTGTTCCTCACTTTTTCTCCATCAACTTAATGAGATAATAATGTCTGCAAAAAATGGTAATTTTGATGACTTTGTTTCCTTTTAGCACTTTGTTCTTCATTTTAGCATTTTATTTCTTATTATCTCCTTTTAACCTCACCTTGGCAAATCGCATTGACTAGAACTTATACAATAGAATACAGCTTCCAACCAGTCTACCATAAATGGGTTATAGATATGCTGGATGGCCAGAATTTTGATGTCTATGACCTCCTGGCACAAGAAAAAATTTTAAACAATTATGCCATAAACACTATCATTTTTCAAATGTGCTATGTTGTAAAATATTGGAAACTACTGCTTTAAAACAGTGTAGAAAATAATCTCCTTAATTTATATTAAAATATTTATTGTAAAATGGTATATATAATATATTGAACCTATCAAAATATTTTTTATCTCTGGTTATATATCTTTGTACTCATTCTAATTTCATGCTTTTTCTGCTCTCTTACTATATTTCTTTTTTTCTTTTCCTTATTTAAAAATCTACCTTGGCAGACCTGCCCTTGAGGTACCAATTATTTGTCATTTCAAAGAAGTAGTTTATCCCCCCTCCCTTTAAGTATATTGATTTTCTGTAATTCATCTAATTCATACCTTTACATGTATTTGTTTATTTACCTCTTTTCCTATATTATTAGTATTTTTCTAGCCCTTTCGATTGAATGTTTCATTTTTATAAGTCATTCTTACTTTTTAAATAAAAGTTTAAGACTACAAATTTTCTTCAGTTTATCACTTTGGACAAATAGTGATATGCAATACTTTCATTTAACGACAGTGACTCATTTCTAATTATGCCATAAAATGAAGGTTATTTTTAAAAGCTCAAGTCATTTATAAGAGAGGTATTCATTTCCAAGGGCTTAGAACCTTTCTTTTTCTACTTTTCTGTTAATCAATTTCTAGTTTTAATTTATTTTGGTGATTTCTATCTTTTGAAATTTATTGAGATCTCTGTAGTCTAATATTTATATAAGTGTGACACAGGCATTTGAAAAGCATATGTGTTCCTACTGGGACCTAAAGTGAAGCACACACGTGCATTCTCACATATATCTTGTGTTTCCTGCTTCATCATAATGTCCATGAATCAGTTCACTTGGTCATTTGCCCACTGCCACCTGTGGGCCCAGTAGAAGTTCAGGTGCCTTTGTTCTGCTATTGACCTTGAAGGCCTACCTGATCATCTTGGCTGACTCCAGTGCATCACTGAGAGATACTGCTATTGCATACAGCCCCCGATTGCTGCTGGGATCTGGAGTCTGGCCAGTTTAAAACAAAAGTGGAGTTTAGTGGAGAAATAGTAGCTAGAATCACTAAAATTTAGTATTTTATAGGTCACGGGATGTTAGGAAGAACTAAAAATCAAGAATACTGTATGTGCCCTGGCTGGTGTAGCTCAGTGGATTGAGCAGAGGCCTGTGAAGCAAAGGGTCACTGGTTCAATTCCCAGTCAGGGCACATGCCTGAGTTGCAGGCCAGGTCCCCAGTAGGGGACACATGAGAGGCAACCACACATTGATGTTTCTCTCACACTCTTTCTCCTTCCCTTCCCCTCTAAAGATAAATAAATAAAATGTATTTTTTAAAAAGAATACTGTATGTTTTATGACTATTATAGAACCAACCAGCTTACAGAAAAGTTATTTCTAAAAAAAATTAAGTTGATTTTTCTTGGGCTTCACAGGTATCATCAGCAAATAGTGATGACTGGATGTTTTGTTTTGATACTGACAATTTCATAAATCTTATGATGGCTAAAATCTCAGAGACCTGTCCAGGTTTCAAGAGAAGCCCAGCTGAGATCTGGATTATAACAGCAAGTATCCTCTGATTCCCAGCGTGTCCAGTGCACTGGCATCATGGGGAATTAGAAAAATAGTTTAGTGTCATCCAGACAGAGCCAGAGCTCACTGTCTCAGCTCCTTTGAATTCACCTAAATATGATATGATTGGGCAGATATGTCACCACCAATAAAGATCATTCTGATTATGAAGAAATTTCTCACCAAACCACCTCAGAGGAGACTATGGTTACTGTATGTTCGAAGAAGTCATCAATAGGACCCAGTGACCTACAAGCTGGACCCAGGCTGTCGAAAGCTCCTCAACCCCCCCCCTTCCCCTTGGAATCTGTGTTCTGCCCATTGTTCCCACAGTGGGAACCAATTTCAAAGACATAGCCTTGAGAGAACCATGTGTTGTTGACACAGGTATATGCAACTGAACCCAGTTAAAGTCTCTACATAAGACCTTAAGATTTCTGATGGGTAGGTGCAGAGATCTACTTGTCTTGTGGCAGCCTAAGACAAGCTTTATAAGTAAGTTTCATTCTTATTAAAACTGCCACCTACAATCTGAAGTGGTCTGCCTGTTTCTTAAGAGGACACACTTGTCCTCTGTGTGCACAAGTTTGCAAACTTGTACCAGTTGGTTGCCAGTTTGCTAACCAACACTACACCTTGCCAATTTTCAATAACCTTAGGATATTCACTCTCTTAGTAAGGAATTGCAGGAAATAGAAAGCACATTCATCAGAATTTTGAAGAGAGCTAAAGGGACTATTTACTAAGGTATATACAGGGGACCCACAAAGGATGTTCAGATACTCAAGGGTCTAGTAAAAGCACTGACTAAAAATAAAGCCATTAACATTGCTGTGCAGGAAATGGTAAAAAGGCATGACAGTTACCAGAGGCCAGTGAAAGGTAAAGCCATAGCACTGTGGCAGAGGGTTTCCAGACAGGAGTGCCAGTTGTAGTGGGAACACGCACTGCCAGAACCATAGTGCTAGGGCAGGGGAGAAGTCAGAGAACACACATTCTGAACTCTCTCTCCTCCAATCTCTCATCTGCTGGTGCCTTAGATTGGCTGGATCCAACCAAAAGGCAGAGGCCTAGGACCTGAATGATGCAGTGTGTGTGTGTGTGTGTGTGTGTATCCACAGCCCAACAGGACACAGACGCACCAGAGAAAGGCAAGAACACACTGGTACGAGACATAGAGAAACAACCAGTGGATAGTCTGGTGCTTGTTTCAGTTGGGGAGAGGGTGCAGGTTATATTTTATGTAATACATTAAAATCATGCCTGCCATGGCTGGTGTAGCTCAGTGGACTGAGCATGGTCCTGCAAACCAAAGGATTGCTGGTTCAGTTGCAACTCAGAGCACATACCTGGATTGCAGGCCAGGTCCCTAGTAGGAAGTGTATGAGAGGCAACCACACATTGATGTTTCTCTCCCTCTCTTTCTACCTCCCTGCCCCTCTCTCTAATAATAAATAAATAAAATCTTTAAAAAAACATGCCTACAGGAAATAGATAGTAGTTGATGGAAAAACCTGTTTCTTGGATATTCTTGACACAGCAGATCAAGAGGAGTACAATGCAATGAGGGACCAGTACGTGAGGACTAGAAAGAGCTTTCTTTGTGTATTTGCCTTAAATAATGTTAAACCATTTCAAGATATTCACTATTATAGAGAAAAAGTGAAAAGAGTTAAATACTCTGAAGATGTACTCATGGTCCTAGTGTGAAATAAATGTGATTTGCCTTCTAGAAGAGTAGACACAAAACAGGCTCATGACTTAGCAAGAAGTTACAGAATTCCTTTTATTGAAACATCAGCAAAGGCAAGACAGAATATTGATAATGCCTTTTATACACTAGTTTGGGAAATTTGAAAACATAAAGAAGAGATGAACAAGGATGGTAAAAAGAATATAAAGAAGTCAAAGTGTACAATTATGTAAATACAACTTGTACTTCTTTCTTAATGCATACTTAAGTAAAAGTGGTAATTTTTGTACATTACACTAAATTATTAGCATTTGTTTTAGCATTACCTGATCTTCTTTTTGGACCATTGAAATTGTTAGCTTTTATCTTGAATGTTTATTTTATTTTATTTTATTTATTGTTTTTCAAGTACAGTTTTCTGCCTTTCCCCCCACCCCTCCCCCACCCCACCCCTCTCCACCTCCTTCCCCCATTTCCATCCCCCCTTGTGGTTGTCCAAATGTCCTTTATAATTGTTCCTGTAAACACTTCACCCTTTTTATAATGACAGTGAAACACTCTGAGTTTGGGGGGTGTTTTTTTGAACTAACAATGCCTGTGGGGGGACAAAGAAGTAATGGGGTACCTGAGATTTCTTTCTTGGAACTTTTGGTGCATGCATTCAATTATTTACTTACTTGAACCTAAGAAATAGAAGTATATTCCCTTACATTTACTCACCAGTAGGTTTCTATATTATTTTTCAAGTTGTAAGCAAATTTAAATGTTTGTGTGGAAAAAAAAAGGTAAAGTAAGTTATGTAGTTGAACGCTTTTGCAGATTTTGGGACTTTCAGCTGCCAGATACTGAGTTTGAGTATGCTCCATTTCATCGTTAAAAAGGTTACAAGGATTGAAAATGAATTATGGTTATCCCTAAGTGAGTGAGAAGATCTATGAATCTATGAAGGTTGAAGAAGGTGTGTAGAAAGTTGTAAGCCATATAGAAAACTAAAAAAAAAAAAAAAAAAAAGGTTTGTGAAGGTTGTAGAGGCCATAAAAGTGCGTGGAATTTCTTTTTTGAAAGGAAAGAAACCTCAGCGTTGCAGTGAGTTAGTCTTTGCTTTAGGTTTTCTTTTGTTTCTTGCTTTCTGATCTTTTGGGAGCTTGGGGAACTTAACTATTTTGTTAACACACGGAGTCTTGTCTCTGCTGTTGGCTGCTTCATGTCATTTGGACCTCATAAAGGTTGTTTGCAGTACCAGTTGGTGTGAGAACATGTCTGTGACGTTTGGGGCTTTGTGCCATTTGGACCCAAGACAGGTCATCTGGTGATGGTTAGAGCTGGCTGGGGCAAGAGAGCATGTCTCTTCCATAAGACTGATTGGTGAGAGGTCATGTCTCTGCCAGGAGACCAGTGGACATGCCAGTAGACAAAATAATGCCTCTACCATTTGGATTTTGTGCCATTGATGCTGAGTAGAATCTAGCTGAGGTGAGAAAATATCTCTGACTTTTGGGGTTTTGTGTCATTTGGGACCTAGGAAAGGTTGTCTGAAGCAAGAAGATATTTCTGCCATTGGAGCTTTGTGCCATTTGGAACATGCCTGGACTCTGGTTGTTACCAGAAAGCTTTGAGAAACTAAGATTGACTTTTGGAAGCTAACAAAAGCTCACTACAGTCCTGGCTGGTGTAGCTCAGTGGATTGAGTGTGGGTTGTGAACTAAAGGGTCACTGTTTCAATCCCTGGTCAGGACACATGCCTGGGTTGCAGGCCAGGTCCCCAGAGCAGGGAGCACAAGAGGCAACCACACATTGATGTTTACCCTCTTTATCCTTCCCCTTTCTCTAAAAATAAATAAGTAAAATATTAAAAAACAAAAAACCCACTAGAGAAATGACCTGGTGCCTTGTTTGGTCATGTGGTTCATGGCAGTCTTTCCAGGGAAGGTGCAAAGTTTGCTTTTCTGAAAGATCACAGGAAGGAACCTGAAGTCATGATGAGAACTTCAAGGACTTGAGGAATACAAGTACTGCAGGCAAAGCTTGGCTTTATGCCCTGAAGGACTATTTCTGGGTCAATCTGAAGGTTTCTTGTGGAAGTTCCAGCAAAGCAGATTTAAAAAAGCCTGTGTGTTCAGTCCTGCTCTTGTTGTTTTTATGCAAATGATGAGACAAAATGAAAAACTGGCAGTCTTTTTGGTGTCAATGATGGTGATCTTAGGGAGAGGAATCAGGTTTTAAGGAATATCACAATGCTTAGTTGCGATCATTGGACTTTAGTATTCAAAGTTTGTTTTCACTTGAGAATTGAACTGGTTTAACCCAATGATATCAGATTGTCACTGCTTAGTATCATTTCAGCAAAGGTCTTGCAACTGAACATTTTCTCAAAAGATAGTGTTGTGGACTCAGAAACAGTGTAGGCCCCACTTGAAAAGCCCACCTATATAGCCACCTCCTCGGACACAATGGTTTGGCTGTACTAAATGGTTGAGTTGATGAAGTATGGAGTGGCCTATTGGATTTTCTTTAAAACTGCTTTCTTTTCTGCTGTAATAGTTTGGACAGAAAGGGTCCAAAACTGTTAAAGGGTGGGGAGCATCTAAGGAAATTCCCCTAAGCCTAATATAAGTAGAATATAGTAGGCAATAGGCTTCAGACAGGTATGACATGCCTTGCACACATTCCTCCAAGGAAGCCATTTTTTCCTTAATCAGGGATACTATAGAACTAGTCCCTACTTTTGTTACTTAGTTGTTATAGTTTTGATTGTGCCTTCTACTCATCTTGCCAAATTGTTGCCTCCAGAACATGACAAGGATACTAACTTGTCCAGTAATGCCATCCTTTGGACATTATGCATACTGCTTCCCAGGCACAACTAACTGACCTAGACTTTGCAAGATCCTTTTCCCTCACGTGAAGGCTCCCATACACTCCAGACCCCCTTCATTAGGGACCTCAGCAACCACCCCAGTGTGTAGAATGAGAATTTATTGAGTGCTTATCAAGTGCCAGGCACTGTTGGGCTTTACACATATTATCTTATTTAATACTCAGTACACCTATACTTTTGGTACTACTTTTATTAAGTTAAAACAGAGACTACATAAGTGATGGACTCAAGATCTAAAGTCAGCCTGCTTGGCTCCTGAGCCTTTAACTCTGTCTGGTCCTGCCCTTATTCTGGCCAGTAGCCTACTTGTGCTGCTAGCCCTAGGCTTGATGGAGTGCTGCGGCCTTCTTTCCAGTCAAAGGGAAGCTCTATTGTTTTAGGGAAATAAATTTCTACATTTATATTCTGCTGGGTCCTCCATTCACTTCAGAAAAGAGGGGCCTCAAAATATAAAAGCATTGAGGATTCCAAAAATGTATTTACTACCCATAAACTCAAAAATGTTTTCTGAGGTTATTTAAAACATTTGCCCTTGATCAGTCAGCTTTAAAAAACATTAACCAATAAAGTCCATCAGTCAACCTCAAGGTTCACTGATGGTTTCAGTGGCTCCCTGTTTTCTTTAGTTGGTGCCTCCTCCTCCCATGTGATCTCTGAGGAGCCCTATCCCATTTGTAGAGGATGTTTATGGGAAACATACCTTTCTGCCCAAATGTACATGGCTTTTCTCCTACACTCAGGCAGGACTGACAGTTCCCTTCTTTTGCCCCTTTTGTGCCCATACAATCTTCTATCATTGCACAGAGGACCTATTTCTCCCCTTTCACTTGTTAGACTGTGAGATTTGCAGTGACTATGTCTAATTCAGCCTTATCCACTCAGCATCCAACTTGCAGCTGAGGAAATGCAAAAGAGAATGCTTTTAGAGGTTAGTGGATCATCTAAAAAGTACCAACTTATATATTCACCATCATTCATGCATGAATAGAAACTCTATTTGTCCCAGAATTAATCTGACTCAGGGATTCTAAGTCACCCTAATAAAGGTCACTAAAGACTTATGAATATGGTCAAGGTGCCACTTTAATCAATTACAATAGGAAAAATTGGAAATCTAGTTCAAGTGACCTGGAAATCCCACCACTCCTGCTGAACTAGTGAGCCTGGAATCAGAGTTGGGGAGTTCTGCTATGATGTAGCATTAGATAGCAGGAGGCTCTGGTGTATTAATATGTGCATTCTCCAAATCAGGAGTAATTTGAGTAATCAGATATTTGGGTCTGACCCACAATGCCCCTCTCCCATGGATGGTTTTCCGATGGCACTGTATCTGTAGTTCTGCTAACATTCTTGCTTCCTTTGTTAATACATTCTCCTTTGAAATGGTACATTGTTCTGAAGTACGAAGACTCTTATGGACTATTCTACAAGGAGGATGAAGTGAACACCAAGAAAACTGAGAGAAGCTGAGCATCCAGATGTAGGGGACTGATTTGTTTTGGTCTGGCAAATGTTTCTCAGCTCTGTATGGAAAACCTACAGAAGTGAGGTGATGGGCAGGAGCCAGACCTTCAAGCTGAGTTTTCCCATGGAAATCAGGCCTAGAAAACGCATACAGACTGCTATGGCTTGCTTTTGCTAAAACTCCATCACCCTGGTCTGAAACAGTACATGTGTATTGTCTATCCTCAAGGTAATTTCCAAAGCCTGTTTAAATTTTCCCAAAGACAGAGCTAATCAGTTCACTGCCTTTCCCTTCTGCATGTGTTATTTTCGTCTCCTTGATTGTACCTAAAATGTAGACAATAACATTCTATGTAATATATAATAAATCTTTCTTTGATGTAAGACCCAAGAAAAACAATAAAAGCTTGTTTAGGCAAGGGCTGAAGTGCTCTCCTCTTGAGAGAGTGGCTAAGGCACTCAGAGGTGCTCTCCTTTTGAGAGAGTGGCCATGCTGTCCCCTTTTTCTCCACAGGATTGCTGTAACCTGTGCATTTATTCTTGTCTTCAGTCACAACAAGTAGACTCTGCTGGCCAGAGTCTGCCACATCCAGAGATGACTAAAAGGCATTTCCTATCCTCAAGGAGCTTACGGTTCAGTGGGAGAAACAGCCAACGACCATTTTCAACATGTCAACAACAATTTTCAGCATAGGTAGTGGATGTAGCAGAGGAAGCCCATGGAGGAGAAAGTGGGCAATTTTTTTTGGCCTGGCCTAATGTTTTGTTTTTGCATTATTTCTACTGGGCTTGTATAATAGTTTTAGGCTGTCATTGCTTTTATAAATAAGAAAGGAACACAAATAAAATCATCTATTGAAAGCAGAAATAACATGCAACTTACAGAGTTTACAAAGGCTAGAAAAAACAGATCGCACTGTGACCACAATGCTCATGTTTTTCAAGGGCGTACAAGTGCTATGATTTTTCTAGTAATACGTATATAATTTTCTCAATAGCAGGATTAGTATTAAATCCCAGGGGAAAGTTGCAAGAACCCATTTTCTCAAGTTATTTAAAACTCAGACTCAACACATTTTTTACCACAGAATGAACCTGGTGACAGGACATTTGAGGTAGCAAGGACATGCAAGTAAGTGGCTTTTAGCTGCTTTGCCTCAGGTAATTTTTTTTGGAAAAGTTATTTTAAAATATATTATATTTAAGTTAAGGAAGTTTAAAAGGTTAGACTTTAATTCATCAGAAGGTGTGTGCAATATAACTGATCATTTAGTTCAATTCAAATTTTAAATCAATATTTTCATTGAAATATGCTTGAATTTGGCAAAGTTTTTAAAGGTATCATAACTTGAAACACTATTTTTGAAAATGCTTTAAAGTCTCTTAATTAAAATATTTCCTCTTAGTTATATTATATGCAGGGGCTTATGAATTATGCATTGCTCCTTTACTAACCAAGCAAAAGTTTATAAGGTTTTAGAGGCTGTTCCTTTCTTTTCTTTTATTATTCCAGAATTTCAAAAATTATTAAGTCCTTGTATATCACTTCTCAAAAATTGGTTTTCATTACAAAATTGAGAGGTTCAAGTAGGATTTAAATTGTCAGAAAAATTGGGTCTGCTCTAATGCTTTTTGAATCATGCCAGTAATTTGATGCCATAGCCTCAGACTGACTATCCAGATTAGGAAAGTAAAGGGAACAGTAGGGCTGAGACATCTACTCTGATGTGAATGGTTTACCAGAATGGCCCATAGGAGGAGAGCCACCTCTTATCATAAGGAGTCTCAAGTGTGTGTTCTTTGGAAGAGAATAATATGTAAAGCCTTCAGGAAGCCCTTACCATACCTTTGTACCTAAGAACGCTTTGGACAAAAGCAAGCTAAGCTTCTGGTACAGATGGCAGACTGAGTATGAAAAGCTTTGTGGTGCTGGGGTAATCGTTGAGAACAATCTGACTTGCAGAACAGACAGTTGTCAGCTCTCCTGCCAATCCCAGCTCAGGGTTTACTGATTAGAACAGTAGGGAAGCAGTTGGGTCTTGGTGGCTGTTGGAACAGTAGGTTGCAGCCCACTACGGTGCTCCTGAGAAGGAATCTGGCACCCGAACCCAGCCCCATCATTTAGACAGGCACCATGGACCAGAAGGCTTTTGTGCTACATCCACCCTCCAGTCCAGTAACATGCCAGCCCAATCAACATATTTTCTCATTTTTTCTTAAAAGGAAAGTGAAAAAGTTTAGTGAAAAAAGCTGTAAGGTTTCGCAGGAGGGACTCAGGCCTTGTAGCAGCACCTGCACCTCTGTAAGTAATGGCAGATGACCAGTCTCCCTACAACTGCATGTGACTTCCACCATGTGCACACTGTGTGTGTGATCTAGGATGTGCCACTTGGCTTCCCTGAGTTCCACTTGACTTACCTCTTCTATGGTTAACCGTAATAGGATCTGCTACTATGATGAAGAAATGAGAAATTCCCATGCATCCAAAGTGCTTCGTGTAGTGTTTGAAGGAGAGCAAGAGCCCGATATGTGTTAAGTGTAGGGATTAAGATCTTTGACAGTGACCCAGTTCTTCTGGGCTGATATATCTGGTTATTCTGAGCAGACTCTTTGGAGTATTTGTTATGTCAGGTAAGTCCAACACATGAGAAGGACACAAAATATGTCAGTGCCAAGTCTAGACAAGAAGGGCAGATTTGTGAGTTTCTAAGCTGAATTCTGACACACAGACGGATGAGAACAAGATCTGACTTCCTCCTTTTTCTTGAGACCTGAAGTCAGGGAAGACTTCTCTGAAGAAGTGGTATTGAATCCCCTGTGTAGACTCCTAGGCAGAGGACAGGGTAAGGAGACATACAGCAAGCTGGGTAAAACTGGCGTCCTCATTCCCTTTTTGATGTTTCCTTTAATGCACCAGACTGCCTCTATTAGTGTCTTCTTGGAACCTCCAGAAGTATTTTGGATATGCCACTGATATAGCTGGCTGTAGTAAGAATCATGTGGAACCACTTTCATCTACTTAAAAAAAACAAAACAAAACCATCAAATCACTGCTATGTTCAAGGCTCTGCGTTGCTGTCTAAATACCCAGCATCTTTCTGCTAACATCTTCCCTTTGCCAAAGGTCTTATAGTCAGACAGATCTGAAACCCAGCATCATCTTTTACTCCTCCACTGTCTCATTGTTCCCCTCTCTTACAAGTATCCTTACTTACTCACTATACATTTACATTGTAGTAGCATCTTTTAATGTGGCCCTTTGCCTCTAGGTTTGGCACTGGGCACCAGGAATGTAATTTGGAGTTAAAAATATAGAATAGAATCTTGGCTGAGGATTTAAAACTATATTTGACTAGGACTGATGTCTTATTTTTGGTTTTTGCTTTTTTCTAAAATAGGAAATCAATATTCTATCACTTAGAAATGACCAACACCAATTGATCACTCCCTACCAGCAATCTGTATATCCCTATATACTTCACATATGTAATTTTTAAAAAGTAAAATGTCACATACATAATTTGAAATAATTCCTACATATTTCATGAGCACTTTCATGAAAATAAAATAAATATACATTATTTTAATTGATGACTTATGACATTATATATTTTTATATCACTATTCCTTAATTTGTTTAATCAGTACTTCATTGATATATCTTTATATGGCAACAGATGTTTTACCATTATAAACATTATTACAGTAATTTACAAAATGCATATATCTTTGTACATTTTTTAGAGTATTTTCAAACAAATAAATTCTTATCAAGGAAATTGCTGGATCAAAAAGGTATTTAATTGTAAGGCTTTTGGTGAATATTGTCAGATCGCCCTTTGAAAATTTTATACCAATTTACACTCTCAAAAGCTGTCTATAAGCATGCTTCTTTTCCTATACTATCACCAGGTTAATATTCTTTAATGCCTTTGTCAATCTGATAGGTGAAAAATGATCTCATTGTTATACTAATTTGTATTTTCTTATTATTAATGAGATTGGACATCTGTTGCATATTTTAGATCATTTATATTTCTTATTTTGTGAGTTGCCTGTTCATATCTGGTCCTGCCTTTTTATTGATGTATCTTCATTTTTTGTCCATATTAATTCTATCACATATGCATTTGACTTTTGGCATTTGATGTTTGCCTGTATTTACTGATTATTATAATATAAATTTTAAAATTTGATATCATCTAAACAGTCAAACTTTTCATTACAATTTCTGACCTTATTTCTTTTCATAGAAAGGTTTTTCCTATTTTCAGACTAGCAACAATTTATCTATATTTTATTCAAGTAGTTTTAAGGTCCCACTTATTACATTAAGATCAGATTAATCTTGAATTTATGTTGATAAAAGGTGTCAGACATATTCCAGGAAGTGTGTTTGTGGTTGCATTTGCAGTAATTTACTGACAAATGCATTGTTTCCCCACTGGTCTGAAAAACTGATACTATCATACGCTATACTCATACTTATGTGAATCTACTGAGGATCTTTGAGAGGGGAGATTAGAAGCAAAGACACAGGGATGTTGGGGAGCCTGAATGTAAGGATAAGGTGGGTAATAGGACTGGAAAGAAAGGAGAGTGATGCAAGTAATCTTGTGTTAATGAACAGAAAAATCATGAATAAATCTTATCTCTTCTGTGAAATGTGAAGATAAAAAAGGAGAGGCCAAAAGTAACTATGACTTTTTTGAACCAGGTAACTGAGAGAAAGTGCCATGTACAAAATTGTGAAAAGCGGAAGCTGGCTGTGAAGTACAAGGTGATGATCAATTTGATTGTTCAGATTTTGAACTCATGGTCCCATTTATGTGATGATGATGATGATGGTGACAATGACAATGACGAGGGTGTGTGTGTATGTGAGAGAGAGACAGAGTTGGAGAGCAAGATTGAGAAAGATTAAAACAAGATTCAGTTAACTTTTATTAAGCATCTACTGTAGCATTCAGCAGTACTTGAAAGATTTTACTCTCTTCTTCAAAGAATTAAAACAATAGCTAGCGCCTCCACAGAGTCTGAGAAATGAGCCATCAGCTTCTCCCTACACCTCTCCTCTGCGCTCTTTGCTCCCCTGCTGCCAGCTCTAGATCCTCACATCTCAGGCCCCTAGTGTGAGAGAAGAGGTGGGATTCCCATCCTAGAAGCCCGTGTGGGAGGGTGGAAAGCACTGGAAGAGAAAGAAGATAGAGAGGGGGCTTTTGCAGGACCTTATCTCTTGTGCTATTTCTTTTCAACTTCTTCCATGTTTGTTGATCATGCAAGCAGAGGCCAGGAAAAAGGAGCACAGAGTGAATGAGACAGTCCCTTCCTCTACTGCCCCATCAAACAGTTCACTCTTAATTGCTCCATGATAGGCTGGGGTGAGACCAGCAGAAGTTCACAGCAGTCACTGCCCTGGTGAAAAGAATGCTACTTTTAACAACCGTAGTTGTAAGAACTACAGAAGTTCCTAGTGGCTTGCCTTGGAACACCAGACCTTTGTTTTGCGAGAATGTGAGCTCTCATGGTTTGAGGTCAAAAAAATGTCAGTGGAGATTTACTATGATTTCAGAAGACTTTGACAGTCTTCTCTGAGCAGACCATATGCTACTATGTTTTCAGGGGACATTGTGTTCCAAATGTTTGACTGGTTCAGATGTTGTTCAAATGTTCCAAATCACCAACTTACAGACACTGGGGCTGGAGCTCCTGTAAACTGGATATGGGCTAAGTTTTCCAATGAAGCAGCTGAAATGAAAGGAATTCAATACTGGAGACATATGCAAACATCCATATTGTATAAAACAAACAACCAAAATTTGCAGGCAAGAATTTTCCAAATATTTGCTTCAAATCAAAGACCGTGAAAGTTTAATACTAGTCAGAAGTGGTAGAGCCTGGTTATTAAAATAAAAGCTTTATATTTTAAAATGTTTATAGTATGCTTTGGCATACCCGATACTCTTTTATCCTTAACATCCCTTCCAGCTATTATGTTCTTCATATTCCAGATAAAAAAGCTAAGGCTCAGATGGACAAGGTATCATGGTTCAGAGCAGACCTAAGACTCAAGCTAAGACCTTGGGTTCCCTAACCAGTCTCTCCTCCTTCACCACCAGCACTGCTACAGGCTTTGAAGCTCTGCTCTTTGAGGCTGTGTTTTTAGTTTGTAAGCAAAATCTTCACCTCCCAGACCATACATTTTTCCAGGTTCAGCATGACTGACTTCTCTTGCTAGGTACGCAGGTGTCTATACCGCAGCCCCCAAATATGGATGTATAAATGTCATTCAAAGTCAGTTATAGATTTAGTGAAGTGATTTCACAGGCTTAGCCTTCTTTTGATGATACTAATAATTTAATCTACGTGGCAATATTAACAGGCCAGGAAATAAAAGCTTAGTGGACAGTGTTGTAACAGCTAGTTAGTCAAAGCAGACCAGAGAACTGGACTCTTAGATTAAAGCCTATAGAGTTGTTATTTTCTGCCTGTGAATACTTGAGGAAACATTTATGATTTGTGATAAATGTAAAGAGAGGACAGTCCAGTGATTGTGAAAGATGTTTTTTAATATTTCTTTATAAAAATGACTCCCTTAATATAAATAACATTAGAGTTTTCTTTTATTTATTGGTCTATTATTACATTAATTTGTTTATTCTCACCCAAGGGCATGCTTACTGATATTAGAGCAATGGGAAGGAAGGGAAAGAGGGAGGAAAACACTGTTCAGGAAAGAAGCATTGATGTGTTGCCTCTCTTACGCGCCCTGACCAGGACCAAACCCACAACTCAGGCATGTGCCCTGACCAGACATCAAGCCCATAATTTTTAAGTTTATGGGATAATGCTCTAACCACCTGAGCCACACCAGCCAGGGCAATTATTACATTAATTTTACATTAATTTAAATTCTGCATCTAAAAGAATCCCATGAAGAGCTAGTTGCTACTTTTGCTAAGGAGGATGATAAGTAATATACTCTTCATGATATTGGCTTTCGGATGAAACAGGAGATGACAGGGATAAGGAAAGTTAAAAATGGTTCTTTTGAAAAGGAAAGGCCATGAAAATGGAATAAAAACCTCTGTGGAAAACCCAGAGGTGGACTTAGGAGCTTTCCCTATGCTTGCCCAAGTCTGAGAAAACTGCAGTCGTGTGGCGTCCTAGCTGAGGGTGAGCCCGAGGTGGGCTAGACAGTGCCTGAGCTTGGCTGGCTCACTGTTCCAGCTCTGCTCCTGGTACCAAGTCCATGTGGTCAGCAAACAGAATTGTCTGCAAGGGGGCCAGAAGCTGCAGTGGGGTAGGTATCCAGGTACCAGAGTGGTCAACACACCCAAGCAAAGAAATTGAGCTCGTAGGAGTAAAACATTCTCTTTCAGACTACAAAGTAAAGCCTAGAAATTGTCTCTGTCAGGACAGTTAAACTGTTGCAATGGAGTAAGAGATGATTATTAACTTTTTTAAAAATAAAGATTACAGTACCTTTGCCTTGTTTCAACTTGCCCTATCTTATCAGAGGTGGAAGTTCTAGTTATTTGTAACATGTTTGTATTTCTACAGCAAAAAAAGAAGAGCTTAGAAGAATAGGCTAAACTTGTTACTTTCCCAGGAGCCTAAAACTCTCCAGGTTCTGACATCAGGGGCTCCCTATCTCTGGGGTGGATGCATCACTTAATTGCAGGTGGGAGCTGCTCTTAAGCACTTAATTAACATTTTCCTATTCCACCTTGCTCTCCAAGAATGCTAGAATTATTCACCCAGGGTAGAGCTGACAATGTGGGGGCACACATTTGAGATTTCAAAAATTCTTAAGTTTCTGAAATACTTACATACACCAAATAATATAAAAGAAAATGAATAGATATTTGTCCTCTCTCATTCCTTTTCTATGCTCGACATCATCAAAAAGTCTTTTGGAATTTTCTAAGCATGGCAAAACAGCAGTATTAAAGAAGGAGAAATAAGAAATTTAAATTTAAACTGACTGAAAAGATCAGCATTTATGTGCAAATGAATATAAAGTTTTGTAGTATACATATGCATATTTCATGTTTATCAGAATTTTTTAGTGGCATTGTCTATGTGGTGAATGCTGGCAAATAACATTCATTTTTAGGATTACTTCAAGATAGATTTACATTTTATTTAAATGTGGAGAAGTTTTATTTTGGCTTTCAATGAAATATTGGGCCTTTAGAACCTAATAAAGGCAAAATTCTTATTATTTTGGTAACATTTACATATTCACAATATATTTATTTTGGGGTGAAAAACTATTAAATTGTTATGAATACTGACAGAAACAGTCTCACTTTGTTTATTTATTTTTATTGTTATTCAAGTACAGTTTTCTGTCTTAGAATAACATGGACTTATATCCTTCATAATCTATAAATACAACATTCTTAATTTTCTACTTTGCTTTATGGGAAATCAAGGAAGCACACAGAACAAAGCACACACATTCAACTTCTGGGCGGGTGTTGAGGAGGGTCCTTGACATGTTTTGTTCAGTTTCCTCTAAAAAGAACTGAAGAAATGATGAAATTACTCTTAGACCAAATATCTTGTTAAAAACATGGGTATCACTCATCTGCTGAGAGGCATGCAGTTAAAACAGGTAATATCTACTGATTTTCTCTTTCTAAGCTAAACTGACATTGAAACAGTTGGAAAACACTTTAAGTAATGGGTGTGTCTTTTTATTGAAAACATAATTCTCACCTAAATGTTGGTATCTGCTCATTTTTTTTTTTATCTCAGAAGAGTAATGGCCCCTTGCCTGTCATGGCCCATTGACAAGTCAGGCCACCACCATCTTCCCAATACACATACCAATTTCCCACACGCATCTCTTTCACTGGTTTCACTGTAGTTGCCCTCACATGTCTTCCTGACTTAAGTACGTTAATCTTGTTGGGGGTGGGTAGTAAAAAAGTACTCCTGTTATAACCCTAGTAACTTCCTTCTCTCGGTTACTTCCCAACCACAGGGCCATTATGGGGCATCTTGTGCACCTAACCATTGGAATTAGAAAATAGAAAAGTTTAATTTGGTTCAGCAAACAGTTATGCCCTATCTGTTGTGTGGTAGGTCCTGGGGTGCAGAGTGGTAACCTGCCAAGTTGCAAGGAGCTCACAGTCTAACAATGTCTGACATTGTCCCTCCCACTTTGCTCTGCTGTTGTTTGTATCTGTGCTAACTCCCCTACCTCCTCAGCTTGTGCTACACCTTTCCTCACTCTGTTTCTCTGGTATTATCTTTCTTTTTAAACACAGACAGCACTCCATCCCCAACTGTTTAGGAATACAGTTTGTGGCTGAAGTCTCCATAAAGGTTTCTGAGTTAAGTAAGAAAAATTATAAATATTTAACATTTTCCTAAATTATTGGGTCACAAGCAGTAAAACAATAAAATAAACCCCATATTTGGGAGTAAAAGGAACCCCTTAGTTTCCTAATTAATTTTGAACTTATTTGTAGTCAATTGGTGATATATGTTCTTAGGCAATAAAAAATAAGTCAAAATAGTAATCACACTTGAAAACAATCTAATTTATTGTGAAAAAAATAGAATGATTTATGGCAAATGCGTGTGTGTGTCTTATGAATTCTTTTTAAAAGAAGTATTAGAATTGAGACTTAGAAAAACCATGGAGTGTTTATATTTTTGCCTAAATTTCAAAAATTGAGATTTTTCTTTCACCTATCCCCACAAACATCAAGAACTTATATAGATTTATCTATAAGAAAGTTGTTATAACAGATCTGAGAAAACAGAAAGAAAATATGTGGAAAATGTTACAAAACTAAAGTATTTCTCTGGGTCATCCAACTTATTTAAGACAATAATTTCATCTCTCAGAAACATGCATACTCTGCCTGGTTACTCAGGAAGCTTGCGGCTCTTTCCCTTTCTTTTGCTCCTTACTTCTCTTTCCTTACGTTCGTGTATGACTCCCCTTCTCTCTCTTACCCTCCCCTCTAAAAGTCACTTTAGCTGTACTTTTCAGAGACTGCAAAAACTAAATCCTGGCTGTCGAATAAATGACCCTTTCAACATCTCTGAAAACACCCTAAACTCTCTTTATCTATTCTAGTTAAACTTCCTTTTCTAAACAAACACATTTAACTGACTCACAGTTTTTAAATTCTTCCCTCCCTTTTTATTGCTCTAATACTATTTTTCTATTGTTTATTTTAAGCATGCAATATTTCATCCACATTTAGATTAAATAAGCTTTTTATGAAATTTAACCACTATCCATAGCAGTATGTTTTTAAGACTAACAAATGATTTGCTACTACATAGTCCGTTTCAAGTTGGAAAACATTTCTAACAATGTAGATACTCATGTGTGCATTTTGTACCCAGCCTCATTAATTTATAGTTTCACTCAGAAAGTTGCTTTTGAAAATATTTTTGATTAGAGCTCATATTATTATTACCTAATTTGGAGTAAGTAATTTCATTTTCAACATATAAAGGACAGAGTTATTGACACTCTAGCTTATAAATTCTGATTAGTCTATGATAATCAACTGGATTAAACATTACTATGTCAAGCAAGTGGCCTAGTACTTTTTGGTCATTAAAAAATCCAAATGGGATCGACGGTTTGTTTCCTGATTGGATAACAACTGGCCTGCTAAATTTCAATCACAGTGGTCACACCATGTCAGGTTATCCTACTTTCCCAATGGTAGATTCTGAGAACTCACTCACTGTAATGCTTTGCCCTCTATCATCTTTTTCAGACTGTCCTTTACTTCTGTGTTCCGCAGGCTATAGATTAGAGGGTTGAGCATGGGAATTACAAGACTATAAAACACAGAGACCACTTTGTTGTACTTCCGTGAATTCCTTGCTTTAGGTTGCCTCAGGTACATGAAAAACAACGTTCCGTAGAAGATGATGACCACAGTGAGGTGAGAGGCACAGGTGGAAAATGCCTTGCACTTGCCTTCGGAAGACTGGATTTTTACGATGGAAGAGAGGATGCAAATGTAGGAGATAAGGACAGTCAGGAAAGACCCAGTGAGGTTCACTGTCGAGAAGATAAAGAGTTGCTTTTCTTTGTTGCGGGTGTCTGAGCAGGAGAGGGCAAGGAGAGGGGGGTCAGCACAGTAGAAATGGTGGATGAGGTTCGAGTTGCAGAAAGACAACTGGAAAGTCAGAATTGTCTGCATCACAGAGTTTAGGAAGCCATAGGTATAGACCCCTACCACCAACTCCTTGCAGACCCGCCGAGTCATAATGGCTGAGTAAATCAAGGGGTTGCAGATAGCCATGTAGCGGTCATAGGCCATTGTGGCCAAGAGGAAGCATTCAGTAGTGGCGAAGGCACTGGAGAAGTACAGCTGGGCAAAACAGCCCAAAAAGGATATGGTTTTTTTCTTTACCAATAAATTTTGCAGTATCTTGGGCCCAATGGAAGATGAGTAGCAAATGTCAATGAATGCCAGATGGCTGAGGAAATAGTACATGGGAGTGTGGAGCCTAGAATCCACCTTGATGAGCAGTATCATGCCAAGGTTTCCAAGCAGGGTGATGAGATAAATGCACAGGAACACCACAAAGAGTGGAAGCTGAAGCTCAGGGTGGTCTGTGAATCCCATGAGGACAAATTCTGTCACTGTGGTACGATTGTCTCTGGCCATTTTGTTCTCTTTCTTGTTGGAAAAAGAAAAAAATATGGCTGCAAAATGATTAGGTACTTAAAAACAAAAGCTTCTTACTTCTTTGTTCTAGTATCAGATGACAAAAATTGGCCTTCACGCTCCCAGTGGTTAAAGGTTGCCTTTAGCCAACAGGCTTTATTCTGCTAAGGCAGACCCAGGAAAGTCTGAGCTCAGTCATTTTCTCTTTTGATGGAGATCGACATACTGACCTTCAAGTAAATTGCACAAAATTATACTCCCAACAATATTGAACAAGAATACTGATTTTGCCCCAAGCCCAGTTTCATCAAATTTTAAACCTTTGCCACTGCGAGGGTGAATATTGGTAACTCATGTCCTCCTGATTTGTTTGTTTTTAAAAATTCTGAGTAGTGGTTAGCATTTTGTCAAATAATTATTTGCATGTATATTTCTTTTTCTGTGATTAGTCAGTGCCTTTGCTAACCTTTTATTATGTTGTTGGTCTTCTGAGCACTTTATTTACAGGGGCTATTTTTAATTGTATTTTTTCCATTACCATTTATCCCTCTTATCTCCTCTTCCACCTCCACCCTTCCCTCCACAGTCACTATGCTGTTGACAGTGTCAATGAGTTCTTTCTGTTTTGGCTTGATCCCTCTACCCCAACCCCACCAACAGAGCTGTCATCCTGCTCTCTATCTGAGTCTTTCTCTATTTTGCTTGCTAGTTCAGTTTGTTCATTAGATTCCACATATGAATAAGGTCATTTTGTTAAGGAAATCAGCCATTTGTTTGACATATGCATTGCAAATTGTTTTGGTTTGTCACTTAATGTTGGTATGGTAATTTTTCTTTGTGCTATACAGTAAATTTTAAGATGATCTGGTGTCAAGTATACCAGTCTTTTTCTTTTCAAATTTTGATCTTCGTGACATGGTTAGATAAGTTTTCAATTTCAAAGTATTTTTAAAATATTTCTTATCCAATTCTAGAGGTTTCCTGGATTTCATTTTTTACATTACATCAAATCTTATGTAAATTTTTACATTTACATAAATCTTTGATCTATATGGAGTTTGATTTTAAAGGAAGGAATAAGGTAATCAACTCTTTTTATTTCTTTCTTTAAATAGCTTGCCAGGTATGCTAGTGCCATTTAATGGTGAATTAATTTTCAGATGATTCAATTGATTTAAAACTCCAGCCTTATCATACATTAAAACACAACCAGTTCCTTTTTGCTTGATTCCTCCATTCCTTAACCTACCTCTCCCTGGCTGTCTTCCTGCTATCTATGAGTCTCTCTATTTTGCTTGTTAGTTCACTTTGTTCATTGGACTCCACACATGACTGAAGTCATATAGTATTTGTCTTTTTCTGACTGGCTTATTTCACTTAGCATAATGCTCTCTAGGTCCATCCATGGTGTCGCATGCAAAGAGTAAAATTTTCTCCTTTTTATGGCCTAGTGGTATTTCATGTGTAAATGTCCCATAGTTGTTTTATCTACTCATCTGCTGATGGATAAAACACAACTAGTTGGATCAATTTCTGATTCCTTTTCTTTGCAGTCTCTTCTAGAACAACAGCCAAACATTTTATTTATACATATATAAATATGTATATTTTGATTTTAAAATTTGGTGGCAAATTTTATGATTATTTAGACATGTGTATTTTTCTAGCTGAATGTTGGAATTTCATTGAATTACCCCCTTCCAAAAATCCTGTTTGTATTTAAAATGCTACTGCATTTAATATGTTACTTAAGGAGAACTGACATCTTTACAATTGAATCTCCTTTTCTATAACTAAGGCATGTATTTTATTTATTAAAGACTTTCCTAGATAGAGTTCTAAAGTTTTCTTTAACTTTACAGATGAACATCCTTAGATATTTCTTTAAAGTCTATTCACTGGTATTTATTTTATCTTTTCATAATGATTGTAAATGAAATCTTTTTCTTTTAACTTTGTGCATTAAGCATTATTTACATATAGGAGAGTTACTGATTTGTATAAATCAATTTTTGAAAGATTTTACTTATTCAATTTTAGAGAAAGGAGAGGGAGGGAGAAAGAGTGGGAGACAAACATCAATGTGTGAGAGCAACACTGATTGGTTGCCCCTCTCATGCCCCCAGTTCACGGGTATGTCCTGACCAGGAATTGAACCGACGTGCTTTTGGTTTGCGGAAAGACACTCAAGTCAATGAGCCATATCAGTCAGGGAAGATTTTTACAAATTCATTTTATAAGTATTTTCCTATCATTCAATGGTTTTTAAAAGATGACTCTCTTGGGTTTTTCAACTACAAATTCATAGAATACAAAAGGGGTATGATTTTCCTCCCTTACTTCTATGTAGTATCTTCCATTCCTTTCTCTTATCTATTAGTATTGGCTAGTACTTTCAGAGCAATATTAAAAAAATGACAATGGTGGCAGTTTTAGCTTTCCACTTCTTAAAGGATTGTTCAAGTACAAGGAGACTCGCAGGCATTATAAACAGAGAGGATACACACATGCTGTGCAACGTAACTGATATTTGGAAAGACAAGGCATTAAAGTACTGCAGATGTTTGGTGTAGTGAAGCATAGGCTCCCTAGGAACAAACTACCTTTGACGTTGGCCAAGAACAACAAATAGAGGCTCGTATATCATATGCCTAACATGTACAATTTAAAAAATAAAGATAACAAAACGTGTTTTATCCTCCCCACTGCCCCTTAACAAATACACCTTATAATAATTTGAAAGGCAGAACACTTGGAATTCTTGGAGTTCATGCTGGAATGAGGTGGTGAAGGGAATCGGTCTCCAGCCCATACTCATGGCTGCAGACCCATGCAGATGGCAGCCTACAGGTACACACTCTGTTCAGCCCCTGCCAACAGCTATCCCTTGGCTACTCTTAAGGTCTAGGTGTGTGAACACTGGCAGTGTGGTTCTCCCTTACAAAGGGGATCTGGGAAAGAGACTCTTACAGACTCTGGGAGTAAGTGAGGGGCCATTTGGGCAGGAATTTTAGGGTCCTGTTTTCTGAA